>JBBPNA010000436.1:0-12778 GCA_038090555.1 Boletus subcaerulescens | reverse complement strand
TTCAGTGGTGTTGGTCAATTTGGTGATGACCAGAGATCCAAGAGGGGTGAAGCGGGAGCTGAAGTGGATAATTCGGTTCACAGTGTATGCTTCTTTAGCATGAGCACAGAATTAGGACTCAGTTTCCACGTTCAGGTACTCATAGAGTCTTGAGTCATATATGGCGTGTATGTTCAGATGTCTAGGGGGGCGAGGAGTAGATTTGGTGGATTTCAAGAAGGGGTTCTTGGTCTGGGATTGATAGAGTTTGGCAGATTCATCAGAGTTTTTGGGGATGGAAATAGTCTGGTAAGACCAATCAATGGTAGGGTTGATCTTTGTGAGCCAGGGGAGTCCTAGGATAACATTCTCGTTCCCACAGTGCATGACACAGAATAGAACTTTGTGGAGGATCCCTTCGAGGTTGATGAATAGCATGGTGGTGAACTTGATCATCCCTTTCTTGTTGTCGGATTGAGCCACATTCTTAACAATGACAGGTTCAGGGGGGCATTCCATAGGTAGGTGATGTTTTTTGGCAAAGTGCCAGTTGATGCAGGACATGTCAGCACTGCTATCAATTAGGGTACGAGCTTCGACGACTTTTGAAATGCGTCTGGGATCTACCTACTGAAGGGGGAGTTTCATTCCTTTCAAAGATGGAGATATAAGTACAGGAGCACTGTCGTTTGTTCGGGATTTGGATTGCTAGATGGCTAGGGAAATCTATAAGCAATAATCCTCCAGGCCCAATCTGACTATAAGCTGGTGATAGGACAACTCTAACTACCAGATCAAACAGAAGAAAAGAACCATAGAACTAGTCTACTGAGTGAGTGAGAATACTTAGTCAATTGGCTTCCCAGTCGTTCTTCCTTTCCTAACTATTGTCTAAGGAAAATGGTTGGCTTCTTCCTAGCTGAGTGTAGGTAACGGTGAGTAGTGTAAGTAACTACTGAGATACTATTAATAACTAGCTAAAGAATACTAAAAGTGCTAGCTATAGAAAGTGTATGAACTTGTAAGCTCTGTTGCACTTCGAGTAATGTGGCTGTGTTAGGGGCTATGTGCAGAAATAGAGGCTTGTCTTATGGTGTAATTTTACACAGACAAAGCACAGAAAGAATTCTGTTATTGGGATAGATATAGGCAAAATGGTGATATAGTGCCTAATATAAAGTTAGCTAAGTTTCCTGGGAAACTAAGGTGGCTATGCTCCAAGTAGAGCGGTGGGAAAATACTAGATATGTCACTCAGTTCACACACAATGTTGGTTATTGATAAACCTGCTATATTGGGTCACTGGAGTGAATACAAGTCAATAAGGTAAGCAAGGTGATTTCTAAGGCGAATATTACCAAGTATTCCTAGGCTAGATTTACTTAGGTTACAGATGGCAAATGATATGCCCACATAGGGATATGCTTAGATAATCTGTTTGTATAGGTTGCCTTCTATTGGCACTTGTTTTCTGCTTAGTACAAGCTACCTAATACAAGTGACTAGCTAGTAGTAGTAGTGCTACTTAGTCTAGTCTAATGAGCTGCTAATCTAGCTCTTAGATGTTCTGAATATCTGATTATTTCAGAGCTATTCAGATGCTTTCTTGCTGCCAGAATCCACTCCTTATATACTGTTTTTACATGAGGCTGTGCTTCCATTTGCAGTTACTTTTGGGCTATGCACACAGTCATTCCATGCATTGAGGCTGAATTGCTATTGGATAGCTGGAAAAATGATTGATAATGATTGGCTTGGTGCTTACTCATCCAGTCATTGAGGCTGTGCACAAAACCAGGACTCTGCATAGCTTTAAGGCTGTGTGTTTCCATGGAAACACCCAAATCCTATAATTCTATACATAGAGTCACACAGATTCAATGCTATGCAGCAGTGACCATGTGACTCAAGGGCTGTGCAGATAAAGCAAATCAATACAGGATGATATAGTCTACATAGGGGCTTTCATATATATGGGAAGCTAATGAAATGTACATAATATTAGTGTAATATACACTAGCATAAGGGACATCACACTAAAAGGTGAATATCTCCTTGAGAATTGGGGGTGAGAAAATGAAACTTGGTGGGAAGGTAGCCTACATAGTGGTCTACCAGAGCATGAGGTAGTGAGAATATTCCAGCTGTGGATTATGCTGGAATCTACACTTTTGTGTCCTGACTCAGCACGATACTGATTTCATGCAGGTCAGCACATGTAAGAGAAGGGGGAGGAGCTTGTGTTGAACAAGTTCTCCTTTTCAAAAATCCCAGGTAAAGGCAATCTTTCTAACAGTCGCCTCTTCTTCGTCATCGTCCTCAATGTCCATGAGGTTGGGGATGGCGTCCTTTGATTCCTCTTTTGTCACCTTTTGGATGGATTTCCCTTTGGGTCCTCTCAAGGGGAAGTTGGGGCAGTCATTGCTCATATGTCTGTTCTTCCTGCAGCAGAAGCACAATCCCTTCTCAATGCATTTCCTTCATTCTTCTGGGGTCAGTTTGCTGACACAGATAACATTGACATCCATAGCATTAGGGTCTTTTGTGGGGGTGGAGGAGTTTGAGGAGGAGGAATGATAGGCTCAGTAAGGGTTCATGGCACCGCCAGAGTGAAGGCAGCCGATCTCCTGAGCACATTGGTATTGGGATTGGAACTGAGCAGTCTTTTTGTACCATGTGTCGATAGTGATTGGGGAAGTGTCCATGGAGTAGATGCAGCACATTAAGGGTTCTGGGATACCGGTGGAATAGAAGCCAGTAAGGACATTGGCATTGGTGATGCCAGAGAGGGTTACATTGCTCTTGAACTCGGTGGTATAGGCAGAAAGGGAGGGGGTATACTCTCCTTTCTTCTTCGGGTGAGCAACCATTTGCTTAGTGGTAAGCCAGGAGACACCATTGGCTACTGTATCCTTGAGCTGAAATGTCTTCTTGAAGGTGGAGCAGAAATTGGTGAAGGTTCCAAAGTTGATGGAAGAGGTGCCAATAGCAGATTGCCTGAAGGTGTTAGCCCAAACGAGAGCAGAACCTTTAGTCATATGAGAAAGAGTGAAAGCAATCTGCTTGGCGTTGGTGTCATAGATGGCTGAGTTCATGGTGAGGTAAAAGCAAACAGTGTTGAGCCATTGGTTGGCAGTATTGGTAGAGCCGTCGAAGGGTTCGGGGGCTCTGAGTTGGAGTTCAGTGGATTTCAAGGACGACATTGGGTTTCTGGGAGGTAGAAAAGAACGAAGAGCAGGTAAAGGTACTGGAGGGAGGGGATTTCCGAAGATACATCTGGTGAGAGCTATGGGAGTAGGGGAAGGAGGAGTGGGAGCATGAGGAATGGAAAGGGTGGCGGATAGTTGGTGGGATAGGGCAAGGGTTTCATTGTCATCTGGAGTGTTGACTACAATGTCAGGGTCAGGGTCAGGGATTCTCTGTTCTTTGTCAGAGGATTCAGAGGATTCAGAGGACATGGGGAGTTCTGGGTGAGTGAGGGCCCACAGGCGTCGTGGGATTCGAGGGGACTGGTGAGTGTTACGTTTGACCGAGGTAGGGGCGAATGTAGCCTTGGAAGATACAAGTGAATGAGGGTTCAGAGTAAGCATACCCTTTATGGCGGTATGAAGTCCTTAGAGCAAGGATGTTGCTACTAGTCAAGAGCTAGTAGCGATTCAAGGGATCAAGGGTCCTAGGTTCAATGGGCTAGTTGAATGCTAGCAGTGAGACTTAGAGATAAAGGGGTGATTTCAATGGAGTGGATTCCAGTGATATCCAAGGAGATCTAAGCTAAGGTACAACCGAGCTGGGAGTTGGTCTAATATACATGAGGAGATAGTTAGGGCTGGTCAATGTAAGGGTAGGCATAGAATGCGAGAGAACACTAAGAAAGGAAACCGCTGATGAAGCAAATGATAGGAGATAAGAGTTACATGGGAGGAATGACTCAGTGGTAAGAAAAGAAAAGAATAGTCCAAGAGCAGGGTTCGAACACACAAGTATGCATAGTAGTACAAGTGATGAGTAAAGTGAAGAGAAAAGGAAAAGTTGTAACATTACCCCCCAACTAAGCATTGAGACACTGTCAAAGACGTCTACCAGAAGGTAGAGTAAGAGGGGCCAGGGGAACCAGTGATATTAGCATAACCCTCCTCGTTGATAGGGTCATCAAGGAGGGGGGAAGGAGAGCAGTGATGAGGAGGTGGAACAGGAACTGGACGAGAGCCAGAGGATCTAGAGGAGGAGGAGCGACAGGAGGAGTCAGACGAATAAGAAGGTCAATGAGTATGTCAACCACCCCAAGGAGCAGGGCGATGAGGGGCTCTAGCAGCAGCGGATAGACAAGATGCGAGTGAGGCAGAGGCGCTAGAACAGATAGGACCGGCAGAGAGGCGATCCAGAAAAGCTGGATGGTGAGTATAAAATGGGCAGTCCCCTTGGGTATGACCTGGAGCCCACTGATGGCAGCCAATAATGGGGCATTGGTAGACAGGGCAGTTGCGGCAAATGTGGCCAAGGCGATGACATTGGAAGCAGGCATTGGCATAGTGGGGGTCAGAGGGAAGCAACGGGGGACAGGAGAAGGCTCCTTGGAAAGAAGTGGTCCAGTTATTAAAAGCATGTTCAGCTCACTCAAGGGTGGAGATCTCGTCAGAGGCCAGTGGAGATGAGGAGGCCGAGGGGGTGGTAGCTGGTTCAGGGGGAGTGGTGTAGTCTGAGGTTGAGGAGGATCACTGAGACTCTAGGGAAATAGTGCGTGCAGAGGCTATCTGTGCAGCTGCGAGTTGGCAGCAGTAGTGGTCAACATCCTGCACAAATTCTCTGAACTCCATTTGATACATGGCTTGGTAAAGGTTCCTAAGAATGCCCACTTGGGCAGAGGCAACCCATCGTCGGTCCATAGGGTCAGATAGGAAGGTGGTGAATTCATTGGTTACGAGGGAAAGTCATTGCATCTGTAGAAAGGCCCTATACAGGGCAAGATATGCTGAGTCCATATCCATATGGGCATTGAGGGGGGCAGCGAGCTGGGAATCAAGGAGATAATGTCCTAAAGTGTGGACATATTGAGGGGAGGGTCCTCCAGGGGGGATATTATTAGGGAGGTTGACAGCTTGGACAGGAGTGAGTTCAATGACTTGGGAATTCGCCAGCGTGAAGGATGGGATGACGATGGGACGAGAGGGAATGGGAGCAGGCATGGTGAGGGTTCAGGGATGGTGGTGGTTCCAGGGAAGTGAGTAGATGGGTTCCAAGTGACAGTGGGTCCCCAGCCAGGTTCAGCGACAGTGGAAGAGGGAGAATCGGGGGGTGACGAAGAAGGGCTCATAGTAGAAGATATAGTAAGGGAAGATGCAGAGGAAATCAATGTTTGTTCGGAGGACATAGGGCTATGAGGAAAAGAAAACAGAAGAGTGGAGGTTTTTGTATTCTCATAGGGCGGACTTGGCATTTTTCAAGTGCCATTCTGGGATCCAAGAGTCTTCTTCAGCGGAGTATCCTTTCCATCGTATCAGGTACATGTGGCGAGAAGGAGGTCCGCGGTGGCATAGAATCTTCTCGATTTCGTATTCTTCTTCTCCCTGAATAAGTTCTGGTGGTGGAGAAGGGAAGTTTAGGCCATGTATGCTGTTTTCATGATATGGCAATAACAGAGAAGCATGGAAGATCAGGTGAATTTTCCAAGTTTTCGGGAGGTGGAGTTGGTATGTGAGTGGAGATAGGACCTTTACAATAGTGAAGGGTCCTTCTCTTTTTGGGTCGAACTTGGAGGTAGCGGAATGGTGTTTCAAGTTTTGGGCTTCGAGCCACACTTTATCTCTCTTGGCAAAAGGAACAAAGCCTTGGTTTCCTTGGGCTTTCATGACTTGGCAGCCTAGTTCATGGGCGGCCAAGGCTTTGTCTTGAGCAGTGGTGAGGGCTTTAACATGGGTTTCAACAGCAGGAAGGGGGGAATCAGAGAGAAGAGAAGGCAGTGCATAGGATTTGTAGCCCATTATGAGAAAGAACAGAGATTTGCCGGTGATGGAGTGAGGGCGGTGATTGTGGGCAAATTTGGCATGTATGATGTGATCTGTCCAAGAAGTCAGGTTGTTTCTGCAGTAGATCCAGAGATAAGTCTCCACTTCTTGGTTTACTATTTTGGTTCTCTCCGTCTGTCTGAGAATGATAAGCAGTGGAGAGAGTGAGGTTGTAGTTCAGATGTTTGTTGAGTTCTCTTGTGAAAGCGGAGGCAAATTGTGGTCTGTGGTCGGAGATAATCTTGTCATAGAGGTCAAAGCGGCAGTAGACCTTGTGGAAGAAAAGGGTGGCAATTCCTTGAGCAGTAACGGACTTCTTGGTGGGACAAAGGATTACTCCTTTGGTAAGTCCATGGTCAACAATTACCAAGAGCGAGTCAAAACTGTTGGACAGGGGTAGATCTGTGATGAGATTGCAGAAAATCTGTTAGAAGGGAAGATGTGCGGAAGAAGAGATCGGCGAGATGGAGGGGACAGTGGGATGAGTATTTGTTTTGGCTTGTTGGCAGGAGGAGCAGCCTTCTACGTATTTCCTGACGAATTGGGCCAGTCCAGGCCACCAGAAGTCAGCAGAGACTGAAACAACCAGAACCCACCTAAGGGTCTAGCGTTGGTTAGACTCAAGAGTACTAGTGAGGATGTTCTGGGAAAACTCCAAGAGAACAAGACTGGGGAGTCTTGGTCGCTTGGCTATAGTATTTATACTACTAGTACAAGTGCACAGACCGTGCAGTGCTTATCTACAGTTACTATACATGTATTGCTAGACTTGACACTGGGAAACATGAGGTGACATGAGGAGTGCGTTTATTGGAAGATAAGTATACCTGTGCGGACATGTGTTGGATAGGGGGCATGAGGAGCGCATGAGGCACAATGCGTGTTAATCTAGAGCACGTCTTGGCAAGATCAATATCATGAGAGAAAGTTGGGCTTTGTGGGAAAGTAAGTGAATGAGCGAACATAGGGGCTATTGGGGTTTTGTGAGCAAATGAGCCTCTAGAAAAATAGGGAAAAATATGGGAAAATAGGGGAAAAATAGGGTGATCGTAACAGAGACAAGTTGTCTGGTCTTAAGATAGCCCAGGTGTCCAGCAGATTCATGATCATGGCATCAGAAAATGATGGAACAGCGAAGAGAGTCATCGGGGGGTACATAGGTGTGACCCTGATATGTGAGAACTCCTTTGGAGAAGGCCCAGTCAGAGAGACAGGAGTGGAAGGCTGGGGGAATAGTTCCGTCAGGTGCTTGCAGAGCATTCAGAATGAGAGGATCATTCTTAGAAGAGGATGAGACCTTTCGATGCAATGCAGAGTCAATGACCCAAATGAAGAGGGAATTGGGGAGGAGAACGGTCCCAGTGTTGTCAGGGTTGTTGGGGAAGAGGTCAGGACAATGAGAGAGGGCATCGGGTCCTGTGAAGAGTTTCCCAGGGACATGTACCATTTTAAGATCAAAGTCGGCGAGGTCTAGGAGCCATCTCACTTGGTGACAGTTGAGGTTTTGGGCTTGTTGGAAGTACGTGAGGTTTTTGTGATCAGTGAATGTTGCAATAGCTGGTAGCCGGCGTTGCCGCACGGGCTACCTAGGAATCTACTCTAGGGTTTACTTACCTTGGACTGGGTTGGAGTTCTCAGAGATGATAGTGGTTGCTGGTCAAGAGAGATATATTATATTCAGACTCAGACGAGTCTTATATACGCTTTGTAATGCTTACTTAATATAAGGTCACGTGACTGTAAGTACACGTCCTTTCAACACTCCCCCTTGTCTAGTATATGGTAGATACATAGATATCAAAGTGAGGAATATAAAGTAAAGGGAAACGTCTGCACAGTCTTACGACGGCGAGTTGAATTCCAAACCAAGCTGGGAGCGAAACTCCTTGAACTTGACATGTCCAAGGTTCTTAGTGAACATATCTGCGGGATTGTCAGTCCCTGGGATAACGAGTAGCTCTACCTGCTTCCATAGCATCACAGCATCACGTATGAAGTGGTAACAGATCTGGATATGTTTGGAACATTTTTTGGTAACTGGGTTCTGTGCAATGAAGAGTGACCCTTGATTGTCACCACAAATAGGGATGGGGCCAAGGCGATAGCCAAGTTCTTCCATCATTTGATGAATCCAAATAGCCTGGCACATACAGTCACTCAAGGTCATGTACTCAGCTTTCATAGAAGACAGAGCTGTGGTCTTTTGTAAGTGTGAGTTCCACAAGAACACACCATCTGCGAATTTCAGGTAGAAACCTGTTTGTGAGTGAGACGTGACTTTGTCTTGTCCCCAATCAGAGTCAGTGCAGGCGATGATGCCTTTACTGGTCTTGCCGCTGTATACGAGAGAGTAGTCTTGGGTACCAAGAAGGTACCGGCAGATGTATAGAGCCTTGTTCAGGTGCTCTTCTGATGGGTTTGCAGACATGCAGGTGAGTTGGGTAACTGTATATGAGATGTCAGGTCTTGTGCTGATCATAAGATACAGCAATGATCCGATGACCTGTTGGAATCGTGTCCGAAGTTCCGGTTGGACAGGTAGATCATTCTTCTCTGGGTAGTAGCTCTGAGGGAGAGGGGTATTGGCGATTTTTGCATTAGTCATGCCGCATCGCTCTCTGACTTTGTCGAGGTATTCTCGCTGGTCTATCCTAATAGTTTGACCGTCTCGATGTATGTTCATTCTTAGGAATTCGCGTGTTTCTCCTAAGTCGCGACAGTCCCACTTCTTCATGAATGCAGCCTTAACCTTTCTGTCTCGAAGCGTACAATGGGTGAGAATATTTGATCAAAATCAATCCCTTCTACCTGGGAGAAGTCTTTGGCAACGAGCCAGGCTTTCTTTCTACCGTCTGATTTTACATCAAAGACCCATCGGTTTTTAATAACCTTCCTGTTTGCGGGTCAATCCATGATTTCATAGACCTTATGGTCCTTGAGTATTTGTAACTCATCGTGGCAGGCTTTATGCCAAAGAGTTTGTTCCTCTTGTGGTAACTTGAGGATGTCACGGTATGTCCATTCACGGTAGTTCATGTTGGACTGTTCTACTTCCAGTGGGAAAGCATGGTTGCAGAGGTATGAAACCAATGTGTCTCCCCCTTCCCTGGTGATGCGCTCTATGTCATCTTCCAATGGAGGCATTCCTCCAGGGACAACGGATGAATCCGAAGGTCCAGCCAGTGCTTCTCCAACGAGTCTGCACCAGTCAGAGATGCGTTTGATGTCTCGAAGCTGCTTTAGCGGTTTGCGGCACTCCCCATACATGTTTCCGGGATGGATGGGGGCACGGCGCTCTCGCTGTGGGCGCTCTGGCCGAGCAGGTGGAGGCGGAGGCAGACAATGAGGGGGGGGTGGCCGGAGGTGCCGGTGGGGCCAGCGGCAGTGTAGAAACCCTAGGAGGTGCTACTAGAGGTGGAGTAGGTGGCCTTGGGGCTGGGCGATGATGGACAGTAGGAGGAGCGGGTTCCGCATCTGACTCCAGGTCCGATGGTACAGAATCTAAATCTGGAGACTCGTCATCATGTGAGTGAGAACACGGCGGGTGGTTAACGGGCCGGTGTGGCTGAGCCTTTGAACACCTTGGGAAGAGGTGCTCATCAAAAATGGCGTGAGCCGATGTGTGTAGCGTGTTATTAGGGCGCATGAATAGATAGTTTGAATCACTACTGGTGGAAACGCCCAGGTAGATCATCAATTGTGATTTAGGCTGCAATTTGCCTTTGCGAGTCTTGACAGGTAAGTGGACATACGCGCCACAGCCAAAAACTCGAAGATGTGAAAAAGTAGGCTTTTCGCCGGTGAGCATCTCGGATGGCGTTTTCCATTGGAGCCAATGTGAAGGGGTGCAATTATACACATGAAGTGCATGTAATACCACAAACTCCCAGTAGGAATCGGGCAGGCAAGCCTGCAGTCGCATAGGTTGTGCCTTGTCCATTATAGTATGGATGAGGCATTCCGCATGTCCGTTCTGCTGGTGAGCATAGGGGGCAGATTGTTGTATATGTATGCCATTATCGCGCATATACTCAGTGAAAGCTTTGGAGGTATGTTCTCCCCCTGCATCAGAGCGCCAGTGTTTTATCACGGCATTGAACTGAGTACACACATAGGCGTGGAATTGCTTGGTTGCTTTGAGCATTTGATCCTTAGTTTTAATCAGGACCAGCCAAGCCATTGAGGTGTAGTCATTGTAAAAGACGACCACATACTTGTACTTGTGGTACGATTCAATTTCAAACGACTTGAGGTCAGAATGAATTAACTCAAAGGGAGCGCTTGCGCGCTTCTCGCTATGAGGAAAAGTATGATTTGGTGTTTACCAAGCTCACAACCAGAGCATATAGGAGCAGTGGATGGAATATCAATATCCGGAAAGTCCTTAATGTGCTTTTTTGCAGCGTGGAGCACATCACATGAGGGGTGGCCTAATCGGCGATGGAGGAGTTCATAGTCCACAGAGGCCATCGACAATAAGTCAGCTTGAGGACAAACAGTGGGTGCACGCATCCAGTACATTGTGTCACCATGGGAGTGGAAACTTAGTACCAGTTGCTTAGTGCATTTATCAAATATATTGATGTGACCGGGTGAGGTCTGGAGTGTTATGCAGGTGTTGGTTAACAAGGTACCCATAGATATGAGCTTTATTGTGCACGATGGCATGTAAATGACCGGTGATAACCACACAAGTCTACCTTGGTAGCGAATAATTGCTGTTCCTTTTCCTTTAATTGACGCACAACCATTTGCCGTCTGGGAGTAGGTTGGTTATAAAAATGGTGTGTACTCAACCAGATTGTTTAGATCGTTGATGTAGTGTGATGATGCTCCTGAGTCAAGGAGCCACATATCATGGGGTAGGGCATCGTCATGTTCTCTTTCCTTTCCTTTACTCTTAGTTGTTGTTTGCTTTTTACAGCGGTCACACATGGAGAAGGGAGGAGCAGTAGTAGCATTGTCACTATCTACTACAGGCGCATACAAATTATATACTATCTGAGGTGATAAAGACCATGCGTCAGTGCCTGTTAGAGACGGACAAAGGAAGAGAGGGACTTGCCATTTGGCGCTGTCATCAAAAAACCACTCAACGTAGTCATCCACCTCCATATCTCTGCCAAGGCTGACACAATCGTCATCCTCTGAATCGGAGAATATCTCGACAATTCTTGGAGTCTCCATGTGTTCTATAAGAGAGGGCGCAGAGGGGCCGGCATGGTTGGGGGGGATGGTTCTAGTACCGAAGGCACCATCCTCGTTGAAGGCAGAGTGTTGCCGCACATGTACACGGTGGCGGTGTTTGACAATGGGCTCAAGGGTGCAGACCACTTGAGCGGTGGGGGTCTCCCCAATCCGACGAGCGAGGGAGATGGCCTCTTGGACCTGAGGGAAGGCGGGGGGCCCATAGTGGGTGGCGCCAGGAGTGTGTGGTGCCGGGAGTGTGTGCGAAAGCACAGGGGTCCTGAGTGGGCTCAGTGAAGTTGGTGGAGGCCAGGCTAAAGACCGCGGGCTCCTGGAGCATGTTTGCGAAAGCGAACAAGGTGGAGGATAACTCGGCAGTGGTGGCCGCACAATCCTTGCACTTCTTCTCCCCTTCTTCAGAGTGCTTGCCCTGACGATGCTTCTTCCCCTTATCCTTCTTCTCCTCATCCTTTTTATTGGATGAGGTCTCCTGCTGCTTCTTGAAGGAGGGGTCGCCTTGCTGGCACTTGATGTTCGAGATCTTGTTGGCCTGGGCACGAGGCGGAGGCCGGCGGGTGAGGTAGTGCTGCCAAGCAGCAGTGAGAATGGTCTCCAGTTCGACCATGGTTGCCACCTTGGTCTTGGTGGGGTCGGCATCGATGGCAGCATTGAGCTGCTGGTGGAGGGTCTCCGCATACTTGGGGAGCTTGGCGACGGTGATGAGGGCCTTGAGGTTATCAGGAACCTTGTGCTGGAGCTGTTCCAGCTGGGCGAAGCTGGCATTCAGCTTGGAGAAAGCCAGGCCAGGATAGTTGTTGTCGGGGAAGGTGATCCCAAGCATGATCTTCCACTCCATATAAGCGGAGGCGAGGGAGGCGGTTTCATACTTGGCCTTGATAGCATCCCAGAGTAACTTGGCCTCGTTGAGTGTGGCGAAGTTGCCTTGAATAGAGGCATCGAGACGGAGATGAATGGAGCCGAGGGCTCGGTCATCGTTCTCATCCCACTTGTCTTGGGCTTCTTCTTCCTCGGCAGTGAGGGTCGTTCCGGCCATGGTGGGGCACGTTTTGTTCATAGCCTTATTCCAGACGCCAATGGCGCGGAGATAGGCCTCCATCTCCTGTGCCCAACGTTTGTAGTTGGTGCCGCTGAGTTTGGGGAGAGTGGAAATGGTGGCGGACATGATAGTAGGTTCTGAAAGAATAATGTGTCAGCATGAACCAATGAATGGGAGCAAGAAGAACGTTCGCATCGCTGAACAGTCAGAGCTCTCAGAATGTAGGGTCATAGCGACCCCCTACATTCAGAGTCTGTTGGCTGCTGCTCTTGAGCATTGTCGCATCAAAGAGCGTTTGGCATTTCTGCACAGAACGGCCAGTGTCCAAAGGGTTTCACCCATGAGCAGTTGACTAGCGGTTCACCACATAGTCAGGCTGCGGGGCTCATAACCTGTTGCAATAGCTGGTAGCCGGCGTTGCCGCATGGGCTACCTAGGAATCTACTCTAGGGTTTACTTACCTTGGACTGGGTTGGAGTTCTCAGAGATGATAGTGGTTGCTGGTCAAGAGAGATATATTATATTCAGACTCAGACGAGTCTTATATACGCTT
>JBBPNA010000435.1:0-21910 GCA_038090555.1 Boletus subcaerulescens | reverse complement strand
GAAGAAGACCGTGAAAGACATAAACGGCTTCGGGAGCGACGATGGGTTCAAGCGCAGCCTCAGGTCCTGTCCCATAGCTATCCATCGCACCATTCGCAACCCCACCATCCTGCGGCCGGCTCAGGACTTGGTTCGAGCTCGGGGACTGCAGGCTACACTGCCTATGCTCTCGTCAGCTTTCCTTCCGTTGAGCGAAAGCGAGAACGCGGCGCTGGCGTTGGATATCGAGTTTGAGAATGAGTGGGACGCGACGAGCGATTGGAATGAAGATGACGTGGAGGCGGTGATGGAGGAGAGGGAGTTGTATACCAACATTTGAGGCGACGAGGGGGAAGAGGAAGGGTAGGGAGAAGGACATGTACAGAGGGCGGAAGAGTTGGCGGAAGGTGAGGGTGGACAAGAACCGATGGATCTCTCATAGGCGAGCGGTGTGTTTGGACATCCCAAGGGATTTCTTGACGACCCTAACATTGATCACTGCGTCTTGTACGGCGCACAATCCACACCATTGGGCGCCAAAAAGGAGTCACTGGATCGCCTTATTCTTGCCTCGAGGTTTATCTATAGCAGGCCACAACACATTCAGAGTCTTTTCTTCGTCAGCACCTTTGCATACACGCCGACTCGACACCCAGCTTGCAACATCATGTCAAGAGTCATACGGCAATGAGCTTCTCCGTCGACGTTGTCACACTCGGAAACGGCCATTAAATAACACTATCCATCCTTCGATCGACACCGGGTTGTTTTGCTACAGCCACGACATGTTCGTGGTCTTGCTCTACCATCATGCATCTATTCACTCCAATTTTCTCAAAGACCTGCATCAGTCACGATTCACAAGCGTCGAATAAACGAAAGAATGTCTTGAGGCCCCGAGGAGGATAATGTCCCTTCAAACACGCCCCGCATGCAGCAATCCCCTCGACCCTTTCATAACCAGAGTTTGAAATGGGTCACCTTGGGCCGTCAATGAGGATGCATCACCGGGCGCATAAATAGCGAGAGGCACTACTTGACCATTGGAATACTCATCACTCACGTAGGTTTTGATTTTCAGGTTTTGATTTTCTGAAAATAATTCCTTTGGTGTCTACAGTCTACCTTGATCGAAGTCCTTTTATCCCTACCTATAGATCCTTGTTCGTTCAATTACAGCCTCAAAACCGCATACAACTTGACTGTGTTTCACATGGAAACAACCCCATTTCCCTCCTTCCGATCGTCCACGGTGCTTCGCCATTATTGCCTTTGACTACAACACATCGAGGCACGGTGATCTGATCTGTGGCTTTGCGGCTGGAGAGCGCTTCCCAGAGAGATTGAACGGTTTTCAGCGGTGTTGGGGAAAATGACATGTGAGACAGCCTCAACTCCTCCAACGCAGGTACAAGTACGCGATTCGAATCACCAGCAGCGTCTCCATCCTTGCTCTCCCTTCCACGGCAAGGGGTGAGGGACAATACGGAAGCTAGGTCTGGCAAGTTGCCTCGAATGAGTTTGAGTCGCCGTAAGTTCGGAAGTCGTCCCAGAGCCTTTGTCCAAAAGGTAGACGAGAACGGGGGTCTGGTGACGTCCATACTTTGAACGTCTACCAAAGGTGTGGAGGAACAAACCTCGCGTAGGACACGATTCTCGTTGTGCACTGTCTTTGAGCAAAGGACGACATGGAGAGGAATGCTGCCGGTCCACGGGAATACCATGCTTGATGGGGGAAACCAGGCGTGTTCCGTGCATTCCGATACACTGGCAGTGAGACTTGCTTCCGCCACCACCTTCGTGTCCTCGTTCCCAAACTGAACGATCAACGAGCGAATTGTTGGGTGGGAAAGCACCTGATTTTCGAATCCATTGAGTCTTTCTTGGAGAATCCAAGAGAGCCGGGCATAATTATTATGGGAAAGGTGACTTTCGGCGACGCATCGTAGCCTGACTTCCGTTCTCAGCGGAATATTGACGCATGACAGAAACGCGACAACTGTGGAGAGTGGACCGACGATTAAAAGGTGAGAAAGGCGAGGTAAATTGACTCTCTGGACGGTATGGAACCCCTCGCTAGAAAGGCAGTCGGCGGCGCTAGCAAGAGCATCTTGAAGATATAGATTTGTGAGGTCTTGCATACGACTGAGCGTGGCTAGGAAGTCAGTCATGTTTTGCTGAAACCGACCAGGAACGCGATCAAGACTGAGAGTTGTTAAACCGTTCAGCTTGAGCAGATACCATGGGATAGGGCAAGGTGAGAGCTCAAGTGTTTGGAGGGATGGAGTGTGCCCATCAAAGAGTACGATGGACCAGTCTGGAACGACAACCCTAGACATTTTTAGGTATTTGAGGCGAGGGGCGCGCAATAAGAGTCCAGGAAATAACATGCGTTCATAACCATGGGGCATGCCGAGAAGGTGGAGCTCTTGGATGCGCTCTACATGGTTCATTGCTTGCTCCACGATGCACAGTGGTTGAGATGCATGGTAATAGTTCGGATACACGAATAGTTTCAATGATGCTTGCTTCGATCTGGCCAATTGCTCCTCCATCCAACGTGGTGAGACTACACAGAGATAGGTCCAAAGCTCCGAGCAATTCAAAGCGACACTCCGCCAATGACGGCAAACATACGAAACATTGGCCCAAATGGGTGCCATTCGATAATCGTTGCACTGGACATAATAGTCGCAAGCGCATTGGATGAATATGAGTTCAAGGATCTCGGTTGGAAGGCGAAAAATGAATGAGGGGGAATTCCTCCGAGAATAGAGGTTGAATATTTCTGTTTTGCGTCTGATGAGCTCTTCAATAATGCGCGGTAATAGTATCTTCATAGTCGCCTTGTCGTGTGCTGGTACAGACACAGCCGAATGTTGGTTGTTCACATCTGCCATTGACAGCGGCGTTTGGCAGTCAGAAACAAGAACACGACGCTAGTACGAATAGAATCAGCGGGAATATCATGATAATTATTCGACAACGTACGGAATTCGAATGCCTCGTAATATCGCAGTGCCTGCCAGTTCCCGCAGGATGATTAACTTGGATGTAAGAGGAGACTGGGTTGAGACCCCTGTCAGTAATAGCTTGCTGACTCAGCACCTTCTTGAGCCGGTCGCGGTTTTCACCATGAT
Source organism: Boletus subcaerulescens (assembly GCA_038090555.1). Classification (NCBI taxonomy): domain Eukaryota; kingdom Fungi; phylum Basidiomycota; class Agaricomycetes; order Boletales; family Boletaceae; genus Boletus; species Boletus subcaerulescens. Next base: position 18,791 of record JBBPNA010000435.1, on the reverse strand, counting down.
CGACGTTGGCAATGGCACCGATAGACTTGATGGGCATCGTATCCACGCCGGCACTGAGAAGGATAAGTAGGTTATCGATGCCATCAGCAAATGAAGCGCCGTGGGCAACCCGCCGCGGGTATCCGCACAGTCGGGCGTGCCGCTTGATGCATCGACGAGAAGGAATCGCCGTGAACACACCCACAGGCGGGATCTAGACAGTCTGGCTGCCGGCATGGTGCCCAGCTGATGCATCAATTGAAAGGGCGTCATGAACAACCCACTCTGGTGTGCTGCTTCACTGACCAAATATGAGCAAACAGCTATGGAGTCGGCCTCGGATAATATTGCCGAGTCCAGTACATTGACAATTCTGTTGAACCTCACTTTCGACTCCCATCTCGTCTGAGGTCACTTCCTCTCGCCCTTGTCGTGTTGCGACGCAAGATACTGACCAGTACTACCTCACGAACACCGTACGTCGTCGACTTGTAATGACGTTTTTTCGCTAAATTCACTCCTAGTGTCATGTCTGGTGGTACACCCTCACAGGGAAAACATGTAAAACATACTTCGACTTCATCTATGCCAACAAACGGCATGCAGACTATGGACATAGCGCGCATCATGATCAATAATAAGGTTATCAGACACAGGCTTCCAAAATCCCACATCCACGCTAAAAGGGATTTCCTTCCCTTTATTCTTTGCCTTCCAACTGAGATCCTTGAAGTCATATTCATCCATTGCGCTCGCGTCTGTCATGGCGAGTCGAGCGGTTCTCGCACGATGCCTAGTTGGGTCAACATCTCCTATGTTTGCCGTCATTGGCGCAACGTCGCTCTGAATTGCTCGAGGCTTTGGGGCTATCTCTTTGTAGTTTCACCACGCTGGACGGAGGAGCTATTGGCCAGATCGAAGGAAGCACCATTGAAGCTATTCGTGTATCCGGATCCTCAGGGCAATGCATCTCTGGCCCGGGCCTTTTTGAAGCAAACAATGAAGCATGTGGAACGCATCCAAGAGCTCGAGCTTGATCATCTGTACAGCGGCAGTGAACACATGTTATTCCCTGAGCTTTCCTCGCGCACTCCCCGTCTACAAAACCTGACGGTATTGACAAACATCTTCTCGTCCAACTGGTCCACAATACTCTTTGGTGGGGACACTCCATCCCTCCGCACACTCGAGCTCAAAAGCTGTCCTGTGCCGTGGTATTTATTCAACCTGAGCGGTTTGACAACTCTCAGTCTCGACGACACCCCTTCTTTGTTTCAGCCAATCGTGGCAGATTTCCTTGCCATGCTGAGTCGTATGCCAGATCTCATACATCTACATCTTCGTTATGCCCTTGGTAGCGCCACCGATTTTCTCTCCAGCGCGGCATTCTATACATTCCAGAAAGTCAATTTACCTCATCTGTCTTGCGTTGCTATTGCCGCTCCACTCTCGACGGTCTTCGCATTGCTGTCATGCATAAACATTCCAATGAAAACACAGCTTGTACTACAATGTGGACTCCCATGTGATCTCTCACTTGACAATTATGCCCTGCTCTCTTCGATTCTCCAGCAAAGAATCATTGGATTCGAAAACCAGGCGCTTTCTTGCCCACGAATTCGTTCATTAGCCGTCAGGCTTGGTAGCGATCATGCATGGCTTCCGATCCTCATTGCTAGTGTATCAGAACGCGCTCCAGTCCCTGAAGGCATCATTATCATTGCCAACACTGAGTTGCACGATGTGATCAGCTGTCACATCGACAATCCCCTCCATATCCAGCTTGGCTTGGAGCCATCAACAGTGCAAAATGGCGTTCTATGCGATGTCTTATCCTCCACGCCTTCGACAAATATTCAAAGCCTTGAGATCAGCAGACCTCCGTTCTCGTCGGCGTTTTGGAGGAAGACACTGGATCACCTTCCAAGTCTACGGCACCTCAAATTGAGCTATGGTTCTATGCCAGACATAGCCCCCGTACTATCTGTCACCTCCCGTCGTATTGGCACCAAGAAGCAGGGTGGCAGGCACGATGGTCAACCTCTGGATTTGGTGCTTGCCCCTGCATTGGTGGAGTTGGAGTTGGATCATATCTCGCTGTCAGCGCCACGACTGAGAGGCTACATGATGGATCCGCAGGCTGGTAGCACAGAATCCCTCTATAAAGCTCTTCGCAGCCGCAGAGAACACCCAGGCCAACTCGCTATGCACAGTTGTGTTCTAATCGAGGATGATGATCACCGGTCACAGTTCTTCGAGATTGTTGAACGGTGGGAGGGTGGTCGCATCCATAGAGTATTATGTGAGTCAGGTCCAGTGTTCCAGTGTTCAATTTGAATTGACCGAGCCGCTCAGCAAGTTATTGAATACAAAGGTTAAGCTATTTCAGAGCGTAACAGCCACTAGCAGTTAGCCCCTCCCCCCATTTCTTCTGACGAGCAGATGTTTGTTTCAACGTTTCAACTGTATATGCAACTATCACCATGCTTCTCACCGTCATTTTTTGACATTGTTCTGCAACAGGGAGCGGTGTGTGTCATTGAGACGCCCCCTTGTGATTAAGCGTGTCGTAGCGTCAAAGGAATACGTCGATGTTGAGGAAATCGATGTTCCTTTCCTCCGTGCTATTACCGCTGTGTACGCATGCGTCATGGGTTGTATACGTTGGTGACTGCTCAGAGTGCGGGACAGCCCGAAGACGAACAACGCTTGGTTGATGCTGCTCATGCGAAGAGCATCATAGGTCAAGCGTCGCGACTGAGGGCCACACTGTCGTATGTGATGGCGAGTTGTAGCAATACTTACACGTAGTACCGTACATGCATGTGCATGAATCAGGGCGCAGGACCAAGTACTACCGCGACCTGACAAATCAAATCAGGGAATTTGACTATCACGGATGTCACTGCGTCCAACGACATGGGTACAAACACTGATTTTAGGGGCCAGCCTATTTTACACGTTTCGTCGACCGGACATGCGCACGGCGAGCAAACCAACAAGTACAGTGAGTAGACTGTTAAAATGTCTAGGGAAGAGGTGAACGTTCTTGAATCTAGGAAGTACATGGGCATCAGTGATACAAAAATCTGGCACAGACGTAGATCAGGACGGTATGGTATCAATGTCTGAAGACAAAAGTCTGGTGATTTGGCTTCCGTTTGGTCAGGGTGACACAAAGTGCTTGTGATAGCCCACGAACGCAAACTTTGCATCATTGAGTAGAGTGGTAAGGAGCTGGATATCGCCCCCCTCGAGGTGCGAGCGGTCATCCTGATCAACCTCTAGGTGAATCAATGATTTTGGGGATGATTTTTCCTCCTTCATCTGCTGAATCACCTTGGTCCTCCACCGCCTCCACACCTGTGTGTTGTTTGGGATGAAATTCCGGAGGATTTTTTCAGGATCTATGCCACCGTATGGACTCTCCATCCCATCGCAGACCAGGAGACAGGCAAAGACCGTCATGGTCGTCCTTGTCCCCAAGACGGAATTTACGCATATCTGGCTTACCGAGCTTTTTGAAGAGGACTTTTGCCTGGATTCTCTCCTTCTCTAGCGAGGAGAGATACGAATTGTAGACCCAGGATACTCCAAGCGTCCCGAGGAACATGATTTGGCCAAAGAGCGATCCTTGGGGTATGAGGAGTAGCTGGAGCATGAACTGGACGAGGAGGAGTAGAGAACATAGGCCGATGCGATCGTATGTAGGCCCTCCGCCAATTGTCAACACAAATTTCCCTTTGGTGATAGCATTGACGTCCTTCTCAGCCCCTCTCACCACGATCACTGTGTCATCCCCAATAAGCATCCCGTCGCCTGGTGGCGCACCTGGTGCTGGTTTTTTGACGGTATCGAGAGAGAGTTCTCCAGAGCCTATCACCAGACACGCGACCCCATTGGAGACGATACCGAGTAGGATCATCGAGAAGGAGAACCAGTCTGCAACCATCGCACACATGATGCAGGCTGCGAAGCTGATCAGGACAGGGATGAGCGCGACAAGCGCATTGCCAAGGTCTCTTTGGGGAACCTTGTCATCATACTTGACGTCCTTCAGCTCCAAGAGGGCGACGTTACTTGGAGCGGTTTCCCTCCCCTCGATCTGCATCAATCCCTTCACCTCCTTGGCTTTCTCCATTGTGAGGTATCCCAGGTGTCCCGTCTGCATCTCTGTCCCAGACAGGGACGCTATGTACTTTGGTCCTGGCCTTCCGTCAAGCCCAAAAGATATTTCTGGCGTCTCGTTTGGACCTGGGAACAGTCCATCCCAGAAACGCGAAGCTGCGAGCTGGCCGAACCGTTTTGCGATGGTATAACTTCCCGGTGAGTTGTACCAGCCTAGCCATTGTCTACCCTTGAACAGGTGAACGGTGGCCATGGCCGAGATTGCTTCTTCACCACCAAAGAAGCCAGCTACTCCGGACGAATCGAGAGTGAACTTGGTGTTCCGGAGGGGCCTATCGAGGACGGGCATTGTGGTGTGGATGGGGGACGGTCACCTCTGCCCAGATCGCTTAAATTACCCGTTTCCAACGGCTTGCGGTCTATATCCGCATTACAACAACTCTCAGGAACCTAGGAAGAACCGTGGGAGTCACTGGTGACTGGATCCTTTCGCTTCCTTGCCTCAGCTGGCATGGAGTCGGTCCTCAAGCTTTCAAGTTGTGCCGCTGCCACGCCTTGATCAGTTGATAAGCCATCCCTAATAGCTGTGATGAGTCGCCGTCTCTCCTAATGGCGCCTCGCTCATGTCAGTTGCTGTTTGTATGTAATATCCCGCCACCAACAAAGACGGACATTGACTCATTTGTAGACTGCAAGCTGCGATTGAACTTCGGATCCAGGATACATAGCAGAAAAAGGAAATTTTATGGGCGTTCATGTGCTAGCCCAAGCGGTACCAATTCCACGTGAGGCGTAGCACAACTACTGATTCACTTTTTTGGTGGAAAGTTGCCTGCATCCTCGGACCTGATGCGTTGGCCGCTGGGGAACGTTACCTTCATGATCATTGCTGTGGACACAAGGTCTGATGATTATCCTTTTCCTTTGTTCTTGTGAGCGCCCGAACCTGTGGCCTGCCGGCTCCATGGGATATTTCTACCGGCTTCCAGTGCTGCCTTGGCACGCAATGACGTCGTACATTTTGTTCCGGGTGGTCTTCTGTTAGTCCCGCAACAGACTGACATTAACAACGCTCCACGTTGATTTTTGTCCATGCGATGAGCGCCAAAAAATATCATACTTTGGGTCATATACTGGCACTCGTTCCTGTTTCAAGTTTAAACTGCTTAGCACTAAATACACAAGTACTAACAGTCTTCTCTAGACGACCTGCTGGACGAACTGGACGTAATAAGGAAGGCTAGTACGTCTACCTTCATCATTTTACACCATAGTCTTTATTGTCATCATACACGTTGTCCAGCACTGCTCACTGCTGTGGCGGCCGCACAGCTCATGAATCCAACGGGCATCCTGAAGCATGTTCCCGCGACTCTCTCGCTATTCCCTTGTGTATCCCGTCATGCTACTTGGCTTCATCGCGCCCAAGTTGAAGGAGGTAGCAGGCTTTCGGAATGATCAGAAGGAGCGTATCACACTGGTAAGTACGTTTGGTCGCAGTTCTAACGACAGACTGACGAGACACACCCAGGAGTCCCAAAGCCCCGCTCCCGAAGAAAAAATTACTTCAGCTCAGATTGTAGATGAATTAGCCCAGAAAACGCTTTCGGCCATGCCTCTGCGTGTCATCAACCTGAACACGGGGTCCTTTTCTTCAAGCGCGGACCTCCTTCGTGCTTTTAAACGTTCGCACGAGTATCAAACGCTCGTCTCTGATAAGTCTCTCACACCAGAAGACCTTACTGAGAGCGCAGACGACGTTATTCGCAAATACTTTGCCTATGTCATGCTGTCTCACGTATGGGGTGAAGACGAACCTTTGTACGGAGACGTCAGGTTGATCGAGAACATCCTCGAGATGTCGTCTTCTTCCCCTGGCGTCCTCAAGCTACAAAACTTTTGTCGCATAGCCAAGCAGCGAGGCTTCCGCTGGTGCTGGGGCGATACTTGCTGTATAGATAAATCCAGCAGCGCTGAACTTCAAGAATCCATCAATTCCATGTTTACATGGTATCGAAACTCGGCTCTCACCATTGCTTTTCTCTTGGACGTTCTCCAACGTACTCCGGAGGCACTCAAGCGAAGTCGATGGTTCACCCGGGGTTGGACTCTTCAGGAATTGCTCGCGCCAACCGCGATAGAGTTCTACATGGGTGATTGGACGCCTTTCCTCGTACCATCTGCTGGAGATGCTACTCCGCCAAACTACAAGCTCGTCCCAGACTTTGTCCAGTGCCTGGAAGACATCCTTTGCATCGATAAATCGTACCTCGTTGACTTCAATCCCGGGTTGGACGACGTGAGGGAGAAACTGCGGTGGGTGGCAACGCGGACGACGACCAAAATAGAAGACATGGCATACTGCCTCCTCGGCATCCTCGACCTGCGTCTCCCAGTCCTGTACGGAGAGGGCGAAAGAGCGTTCATCCGCCTTCAGGACGAGATCATGAAGAACACCGATGACACTGCTATCTTTGACTGGGTTGGGAGACCGTCTACCCTCAACTCTTACCTCGCGCGGTCCCCTTCTTGTTTCCACCAGCCCGCTTGGCGTCCTTCTCCCTATCAGACTACAGCTGAGCTGCCCATGCTCGAGACTGTGAGCGAGTTTACTCACAAGCTCTCCGCCGCACTGCTGCGCATCGCAGAGAGCCTCCTCGACGAGCCTCCTCTCGGCCACTTCATCGCGAACGGAAGGATGAACTTGCGTACGTTTGTGTACCAAGTCAAATCCGTGAAAGTCATTGCCTCTGGTGAGATCCGAAAGCGGTGGGTATACAGGTACCAGATCAAAGCAGACGGCCTTGAGCCAGTGACGGTCGTCGCGACCTACCAGTTCCCAGATGCCCAACTGACGGCACGCTCCCTGTCAATCGGACGCGTCTGGGACAACTCTCTTCGCCTGATTCCGAGGAAGACGCATAAGAAGACTGCAGACGAGGAGGATGAACCTCCGGCGGACGACTATAATCCGTGGACGGTGAAGAGTAACGATTACCTCACTGTTGTTGCCAAGCGGCTGCGGGAGCCTTTTGTCGCGCAGCTCTTGGTCGCTCATCCGAATGGACAGTTTCATAGGGTTCATACGGAGGAGCGTATTGTAGCGCAGCCTCGCTTTACGGAACTCCTGGACCTGCGTACCCCAAGGACACTGATCGTACACTGATCCGCGGGGCGAAGGAATCGAACACCCACCTACCCAGTAGTGGAGTTCTGGAGAGATATCGAGGAGGATCAGTGCTTGGATGCATGGCGCCTCTTAGTAGGTTTTCTATAGTATCCATGTCGTGCAGTAGTTTTCAACCAAACTTATCGTGATGTGTACTCCTGAGATCGACCTTGACGGTCTTTGATGAAGTGAACGGTCGAGATGTCTAGGAGACATACACCAGAAGCGTTTATTCGATGTTCAACAAGTGAATCGTTCAAGAGAAATACCCCAGCTCCTGACCAAGGGAACACTATATACCACCTCCGAATAAACTGATTACAGCGACTGGAGGTGGGCTGCCTTCTCTTTGTTTTGTCTGTCCACAATATGCAAAAACATATTTCGATGGGTGCCAGGTAACTGTCGGTGACGGCGCCAGGGCCGGTACGCGATGCAATGGGATAGCAGTCTCTGTTGCACACTACACCACAAGATCACGGGATCAAGATACTGCTGAAATACAGCAGAGAAATCACATACGATATCAATGTATGATCCAGTGCTAGCAATCGCCAGATATTCGCCATCGAACGAAAAGCTGAGAGCGTTGATGGCATTGCTACATGGAAGATGTTGTTGCCACACCAATGGGGACAATTTCGACCACGTACTCGCAGGATCCGATTGTCCGAGCACAAAGCCACTCGTTCAAGTCAAATATGTTGACGATCGAGTCGTACCCGCCAGAAGCGAGATACCTGTGAGCCAAGTTCATTTTCTGTTTGCAAAGCAAGCGTAATGGGATTGGTTAACCTTCCTCGAGGATCAAGGGCCACCGCGACACAACCACCCACATGGGCGGCTGGACTTTCTCGCAGTGTCAATGAAGGATAATCCATTATGCGGAGCGCGTGTTCGGAGTGATGCGTCAAAATAACCCCGTCACCGACGTGGTTGAACATGGCAGTGGACGCAACAATTGTCTGGCGGTCCGTCATGAAAACGGAGACATTGGGTGTGGAGGTCCTACTTACCCCATCTTTATTCGATATCTGCCACACATCTTTAGACGACTCGCCGTCTTTCCCGCACGTCAAAAAAAACAGCTGATGGCCTGCGGAGGTATATAACAAGGATTTCCCATCTGGGGCGTAGTTCGTCTGCACAGGCGACACTTTTAATTGGATCTGTTGCACATGGCGACTTTCTTCAAAAAATTGTCAGAACGAGGATCGTCATGCATCGATGAATCCTTACGTCGCGCGTCCCAGAAAACGATTCGCCTGTCTTTCTGACCGGACGTACAGAATAACTCGGGATGCGTTGGATTCCATGATACGTAGTCCGCATCGTCAGAGTGACCTCCGGAGAAATGTGTTGCTGCTCTGTATTCCATCTAAGCTCAGCGTGAGTCAAGCATGGTAATCGATACAGCACGCGTAAAACCGACGCTTGTTTCCGGAGCCCACACTCTGGTGATCTTGTCGATGCCAACCGCCGCGAGACGTTTGCCATCACAGCTCCATGCGACGTGAGTCATCGCTTGTGGAGAGGGTATTCGAAGGTCGCGCGGTTTATGTGCGGGAAAGTTTTGCGCCTGTAAGCGAAGGGATATAAGATATACGCCGCTGACTGAAAGACTCGACGTACATGGAGCCCTCTCGCCGCGAATGTAACGTAAAACGGAGGAGAGGGCGGACGTTGTGGAGCTTGTATTTCGTCTTCACTACTAATGGCTGTGGGTAAGATAGACATTGGAGAATGCGTGATATAACAAGACTGGTCGTCGGATGAGTGTTATTGTGTTTGTACATGTTAGGATCAGAAGGTACTGGGTCAGCAGGCTAAGGAAAGTACCTCACGCGCTCCTCGCCCTCCGTACCCTTGAACTCAAACGGTGTAGCATGCCATGGTATCTATTCAAGCTGGGTACATTAACATGTCTCACTCTGTACCATGATCCTGATCTGTTTCCGCAAAGCATGGCCTTGCCATGCTGAGCCGTATGCCAGACCTCACACATCTACGTCTTCGATTTGCCCTTGCTAGTGCCACCGATTTTCTCTCTAGCGCGGCATTCCAGAAAATTGATTCAATGTTTGCACCTGCATTGGAGAAGTTGGGATTGGATGACATCTTACTGTCGACGACACCACGGATAGGCTACGAGATGGATGTGCCCGCTGGCGATTTAGAATCTCTCTATGAAGCTCTCTGCAGCCGCGGAGAACACTCGGCCAACTCACCATTAGCAATTGTGTCGTAGTCAAGGCCAATCGTGTCAAGGAAAGGGTTTCGAGTATTGTTAGATGGTGGGATGGTGAATGCTTCCATACAGAATTTTGTGGGTCGGACCAATCAAACGTTCGATTTCGAATCGACTGAGCAATGCATTCATGGAGATGAAACGAAGATGAAGGTATTTGAGTGCTAGTTGGCCTTTCTGTGGTTAGGCAGAAGTTCGTCCCAACTTGAGTGAACAGAGGCAGTTACTGACATGAGCAGCACATATGAACTTACAAATTATCGTCAGACTATCACATCTTCCTTTGTGTGTATCCTCTGCCCACTTAGCCCAGCTGGACATACACACATACACATATACATACTGCTGAGTTATCATCTGGTTGCGAGTTCGGCCCTCGCTTCGGGCTATTTGGGCATTCCTCTCTTTTCTATTTTTTTTTTCGACTTTCATCGTCAAGCGTCATGATGTTAGAATGCTGAGCGCTGAGCATCCGGAAATTTGACATATCTCGAAAATAAGTATAAGAAGTAGGGTAAGTGAGGCGGCCGGTGTTCCGCCGCCGCGGCACGGAGGCTGGATGATGCGATCGATGCGACTCCAATGACTCGATACATAACCTCTGCCAAAATTGTCCGAGTCCGAGTCACTCAATGGAGAAAACTATCCCCCTCTGGTTGGATGTTGACCCCGTATGTCACCACACTCGTGATCATGCTATTGAGTTGATGGACTTGTGTGAAGGGCCACGACGACGCAATTGCGATTTTATTAGCGATCCACCTCGACAACATCGACCTCCTCGGCGTATCTACCGTGAGTCCATTACACAATATCGCAGCGACCGTTCTCCGGCAGACAACGTGGATGATGACGACAGGTTCATGGAAACACTACCGCGGAATGGACTGCGATCAACGCGGCCAAATGTCTACACGCGTTTGCGGCCCCTGCACATATCAAGGTGTATCCTGGTGCGGCGAGACCATTGTCCAGAAACGCCCCAAAACGTTGTCCCGAGATACACGGCGAAGACGGGCTCGCGGGTGTCGTTGGGCTTTCTGCTCCAGAGAGCCCCGATGTACAAACGCGCCTCGCACGGAGCGACGATGGCAAACCTATCTCTGCCCTGCAAGGCATGGCCAACGCCATCAGGGAGACATGGGATGGGGGTGCCGGTCGCAAGGTCACGATAGTTTCGAGTGGGCCGATGACAAACGTTGCCGTATTCATCTCTGCGCATCCCGAGCTCTTGGATGGCGTGGAACAGTTTGTGTTCATGGGCGGAGGCAACGGATTCGGGAACATCACGCCTGCGGCAGGTAAGCGACGGCATTTCTTTGGCATTCTCGTTTAAATCAGTTGTGTATTGCCAGAGTACAACATCCTTTGTGATCGTAAGTACCTTCTCGTGATCTGAGGTTGTTGTGACCTCGACCATCTCCACGTGCAGCCGAAGCAGCACAGATAGTCGTCAATAACCCTCTCAAGGCGGTGATGCTTCCGATCAACGTCACCCACACAGCCATCGTGAACCAAGGTATCCATGCACGTCTATGTTCGCCCCACCAGCACGACCATCACATGCACGCTGGCACATCGGAGTCGCCGGCGACCAACCTCCGAAAGATGTTGTCCTCGCTTGTCACATATTTCGGCGATACATATCGAGAAGTATTTGGTTTCGAGGATGGCCCTCCACTCCATGATGCACTCACGATCGCCTATGTCTCCAACCCTGCTCTATTTGAAGGTAGACGTCTCCATGTAGATGTGGAAACGCGAGGGGAACATACAACGGGAGCCACAATCGTGGATACATGGAATTTCCGGACGTACGACGATACCTGGGGGCCCAGCGGAAAAAACTGCTTCGTGTTGGAATCACTCGAGGTCTCTCCCCTTGATTACTGCGCCATCAAGTCGCTGAATGTTTTCTGTTATAGGTAGAAACGTTTTTTGACATCCTGCTGGACTGCATCAACCAATGTGACAAGGTATCCCCCCTGAATACTAGTATCCAGTGACCGTACGGTAACCCTCTTTTTTCGAGTTCGCACTCATTGGTAATCCACTCTTTCAGATATGAAGGACACCACGATGCAAAGATCTAATACGTGGAAAGATATACAGATATATATATATTGAATTAGACCATCACATGAGATCATACTCGGTAATCATGCTGGCGTCGCAGCGCGCGATTCTGTCCGTCCGTCCTGTCGACCGTCCACAAACATCTTGCTCATGGGCATTTGAACCGACGATGAGGATGAGGTACTACGCTGTCTTCGTATGTGACCCTCTTTCAGAGTACGCAGCGCCTCGTCGAGATCACCACGACCAAACGTCCGCTGGTGTTCGTGCTTGGGAGGAGGCGCGAGGGGGTCCTCGACTGTCGACTGTGTACTCTCGACGGTCTGCGTCGACAAAGTTAAGATGAATGGTCTTGTCCGTAAGCGCAGTGAGCTTACCTCCTGCCTGTCGGCTGAAGGCGGTTTTGGGGTCGGTGTACGCGGCGTAACGTCGATAGCTGCTTTCTGCAAGCAAACAACCTTGTTGAAAAAAAGAACACAATAGATGTTCATGGTTAACGCACCTGAAGCGACGATGAGAATGAACATATCATGCCGAAAAAGTCTTCCGGCTTGAAGCTATCTGGAGAGTCAAACGATTCTCCATAATAACTAAATACAGAATGTAGCTCGTTCTCCACGGAGGCTGTCAGCTTTTTGAGTGCTTCGACGGTATCCGAGGCTTCTACTATGAAACGCTACGCGAAGTCAGGCATAGCAGAGAGGGGAGGATAGTAAACGACTTGCCTGCATGACCGTGACAAATTGGTCGTTTGCCAAGGGATCCCTGAGCTGCTTCATCAATTGTATCTCTGCTTCGACTTTAGCGCGGGATGTGATCGCGGACTGCACAGCTTGTGAAACACTTTGGAAAGAAACTTGCAAAGGAAGGCGTTCATCAGTCCTGTTTAGGGTGCATAGGCGGGACAAGGCTTACTGCGAGCGGCAGGCTCCAGGTCGGGCAGCTCCTCAATGAATTGTGTCAACTTGGGTTCCGTGCGGAGCAGCACCCGCGCTATGTAGTGAAGTAAGGTTGGACAATCAGGAGTGGCCCTGGCGGTCTTTGTTTCCTTCATCTGTATCGTCCTAAACAATGTTTCCCGCAAATCAGCAACTTGGAGTTACCTTGAGGAGTGCTTCCAGGCGGAAACCCTGAGCGCTCCCACGGAAAGTTGAACCATTTAACCTATTTCCAACAGCAAGTATAGCCTGACTGATTGTGAGGTCGCTATCACCAGGAGCGTTGTACGCGTCACCTGTAACGTTCTCTTGAATAGTTGCGATGTTCGAAGTTCTCGACAGGCGTCTCGTACGGTCTCGAGGTCAGGGCGGATCTCTTCCGCGTCTAGATTGAACCTCCGGCGGAAAATCACGCAGTCCATTCTTTGCGAAAGCCTGGGGATAGACATAATCTAGGAAGATTTTCAGTCGACTATCACGCGACATTATTTTAGGGGACATACCTCATAGATGAACTGGTCTGCCTTTGCGAGTTTCGTGACATCCCCAAAGTCTTTGATACGTGTCACCTGGTGACGAATATAGGTCAGATGAACTATAGTTGTGAGATGAGATTGACGAACTTCATCGGCGGTCGGTAGTTGTTTACTGATCTCCTTAAGGTCGTCTATTGTCAGCACAGAGTCGTCCAGGTCAAGAAGGGCCTGTCGGATAGCGGAATACCCAATCTTAAAGCGAGACAACATAATGGCTGCCATCCAACGATTCAGTACAAGGTCTCAACTCAGGTAAAACATCGATATTACCCATGTTATTCGCCCTCGTAGTCTCTAAAAGTGTAGTGACGTTCTGCTTTCCGATGGAGCTAGTCATGCGCGACGGAGTTTGAGGTGTAACGTCGATCGTAAAAGTATCTGCTAAATCGTCCATCTTGAACTCAGAAGCCAGCGACGGCTCTGACCATACAGTCGAGCCTGTAGAATGGTTGTCTAACTTGTTCCAGAAAAAGGGTTTCAACCGTGGACCGGATTGCTTTGGTCTGCTGCGGTTGTGCAGCGCGGATCCGGGCGGTGGAAGCGGCGGCGGGTTGGAACCAGGGGGAGGGGGTGGAGGTGGGGGTGGAGGTGGAGGCGGAGGTGGGGATGGAGGTACGTCACCCCCACCGGTAGGTAGTGCTAGCAGAGTAATATTACTTCCGAGAATTAGAGGTTGCGGCAGAGGTGAGGGTGGGGCAGGGGGTATAGGGGATGACAATAGAACCAATGACGACGCATCCCGCGAGGACTTGGGCGAAGATTGCAGAGCATAACCTGGGGGAGGCGGCGGCGGCGGCGGCGGCGGCGGGGGTGGGGGTGGGGGTGGGGGTGAATGTTGCTCAGAAGATTCTACAGAGTCTGTCGTCGTAGGTGGTTCAATCTTATTACCCTTCGATACCGTGACCTTTCTGCGATCCGCTGAAGGGGGTGGCGGAGGAGGATTATTGGCTTTAAATTCCCGTTCCTTGGACCGTCCGGTCAAGGACTGCTTGAGAACCTCGACTTCTGCTCTGAGCGCCACAACCTCCTGCTCCCTCTCGGACAGCTTGTCGAGAGTACGACTAGCGATCGACTGAGCGCCCAAGTCAGCCAGCTTCTCGTCGTCCTTGTCGTAAATGCGAGAATACACCGACTCGAAGGCGCGTTTCATATTTGCAATCTCCTTGTCTTTGTTAGAAAGCGCATTATCCATCTCACCAATCTAGTTTTGAAACGACTGAGCACGACGACGACGAAACTAATTTCACTTTTACTTGCCTTTTCTTTGAGCGTGATGACTTCTTCACTGAGTGCATTCAGATTCGCCTTGTCACGCTCCTTTCTCGCCCGGTCATCCTAAGTGCGGATGTGAATATCATTTGCCAATACGAAGCATATAAAATGCTGAGCCCACAGGATCATTCGAGTCGCCCGAGTTCTGGATCTTGAGTCGATCTATCTCGCCCTTCAGTTGGGTAACTTCCTTCTCCTTCTGCATCAACCGTTGCGTTATCCCATTGATCATCTGTGAAAACATGCAATAAATCATCCACGACCACGAAAGAAAAGTACGTCGAGAATCAACGTACCTCATTCCCGGACTTGGGACCGGGACTGCCTTTCTTTGGCGATGGTGTTGGAACACGCGCAGACGCTGGTGACGGATTGTCTCCAGCATATACGACGGAGCCTTCCTGGCGATGAAGATGGCCACTTCCTGTCTTCAGCGTCGCATTCACCGCGATCAGTGAACCGGTGCAAAGAAGAAGAAAAAGAGGCAAACCTCTCGAGTAAGGTCCACCAATTGTTTACGCAATCCTTGCGCCTCCTCTTCCAACACTTTCGTGTTCCCAACGGGAAGCTTTCTCCCACAAAGTCGTTGCACTGATGCGACCAAAGTCTGCAAATAGGTCGTCCATGCTTGATCGCTGGAAAGTTTACATTAGTTCTTCAGCGGCATTACCAATGCAAATGGGAGCATACGAGTCCTCCATGGTAGCAATTCCTCCAACAAACTCGTGCATGACGGAGAGGATCCCACCCTTAAATGACCTAACGCGCCTTCAGAACCAAAGCCGGCAGAGGAAACATGTAGGGATACTGACGGATCAGAGACACCTTGAAGGATTGCATTAAGTCTGCGAAGGATGCTCTCTATGGCATCTCCAGCTTTGAGCAATCTAGCAGTCTGCATGATTTCCTCGAGCAAGAGACTCGGTTCCGGTGCCTCCATTGATCGTATACGGCTATCCCGCACTGCCCTCCGTGCCCGTTCGCGAAAATCTTCTTCGTCATCATACTTCTCCTCTATATACATGTCCAATTGTTTGAGCAGTGAGTCTGGAGGTTTGATGTATCTGAGTGCCTAGAAAGAATGTCAAGATACCACACCAAGGACACCAAAACCGACTATGGCGTACCGCAACAGCTTCATTTAGCCCTCGTCGACTGAACTCGTCCCGCAGCATGATCCGTTCTTCCAGCGTGTTGGGACAATTCGTTAGGGCATTGACGAGCGCCATAAATGCTGTCCTTGCCTCCCATATCCCCCCCTCTTCCGTAGAAAACGTCACCCCTGGTATAACAGATTCCACATCCGAGTCTGGTATCTTGAGGGCTGAAACGAACGACTGAAACCGGAAGAGTTCATTGTATGCGATCCGATACTCGGAAAGGGCTGCTAAAACAGCACGATGACCCTCGTCGAACGAAACTATACATATTCCTGCAAGGAGTTCCGCGGCTAGCGTCCTGATTTTGAGTGACGAACCATGAAGGGAGTACGCAATATGCGTGACGATAGTTGGGGATAGAAGGACGGCGTCAAATCCAGGCTACCAAAAGCCATTCAACTGACCGATTTATAGTCGAGTTTATCAATGACATACCACAGTATTCAAAAGCACTCTCAGAGACCTAATAACCTCCAAGAGCACACTATTTTCGCTGTCAGTAAGAGCCTTTCTCTTTCCGCCCTTTCCGACTAATGAAGAAAGCAAGCCGCTGATGGCGATGATACCTTCTTCAACGATAAAAGTCTCGATCCAGGGAAGCTTGGCGGTGGACAGATGCACCCGCAACGAGATAAGGTGTTTGGCGAGCTTCGTATCCGCGTTCCGCGACCTGCGTATGCCATCCACATAGGCACGAGCGGATGCCGAATGTTCGTTGTCTGTGGCTGTCTCACCGCCCAAAGCTGCCCACCAATTGCTGAACATGTTTCCAGTAGCCTGTGGTGGCACGGGTTTTGCGTCTTCCACTTTATCGGAAGAAGCAGAAAATCTGGAGCCGGTCGCGAATTCGCCACTTGAACGACCCTTTGTGTTGACACTCAGTGACGGTGGGGAAGTGGTCGAGCTCCACGTCGGAAACGCAGAGAACCGTTTGAAAAGGCCCGAATCGCCGCTAAGCTGCGGAACAAACTGAGGGAGGAGCGCACCTCCGCTGGACGGTCCATAAGTTGCAGAGGAGGCAGAATGTAGAAGGTTAGGTGAAGTAGTCTTGCCAAACTCGCCTCGGAGTTGCTCGATAAGCTGTCGTTTCTTCTCCGGCGGCAAGGAATGCATTTTTGCTCGCGCCTCGCCTTTGACACCCAGTGGAGTCTACAACCAAGCTCTCAGCATTCTTTTGGGAGTGAAGAGTCAGTGCTTACTATACAACGCTCAAACTCTTCCAAGTCGAAATCGCTCGAGTTGATGCTTTCTTCCGCTGAAAAACTTCCCCCTGTGTTTTGTCGAACCAGAAAAGGTTCGCTAACGCTCTTCCGACTACCAGTAGGGGTTGCAACGACCGCCGAGGTGGCAGCAGGTGCAGGCTGGGACCAACCAGGCAATAAGCTCGTCAGACGACTTTGGGCAACAGAGCCTCGCCACTCGGGTGAACCTGGAATCGGAGCGGTCTGGAAAGCCATAGATGACCCAGCGCTCAACTTGCTCTGCTTTGCAGTACTTTCTCCCTCCTCTGCAGAGTTGTCGGTCGTGGAGCGCGATTGAGCAGAAGTGGAACGCGGTTTACGACGGAACCATTGGTCCGAAATGCAGAATCGGAAGGAGGGCGGATGCTCGAAAGACTTTAGCCTGTCGACCATGAGCGTGGATCCAGACAGTTGCGTAGCTTACCGTTGAAATTCAGCATTGTCACTTCCCCTGAGACACATGGCACACCTTGGTTTCCAGAAAGCGCCTCGAGCGCATACTCTATCTGCCCACCGCCACGGGAAGAAGGGAGCATCTTGAGTAGTCCGAGTTCTTGAACGACATTGTTGATAATGTCTTCAACGGTAGCGCCTTTCCCAAAGAATACGGTCCATTCAAAACCATCGTCAATCTCCGGTATGCGCAAAAAGACAAGCGATGACGAATGGAGAGGATATCGTGCGACGAGCCGCAGCACAGGGCCACGAGGTCGAGAGGTCAGCGGGAACGCAGAGGTATCCGCTGAATCCGAGCCAGACTTGTTCAAAAGTGGGGCGACGAGGGACGTCGGTTCTACTAGGATGTCTGGATGTGACGGCAAGCAGGCCCTGGACGTAAATCTTGGCATGTAATCAAATCTACCGAAGGCTTACCGTCGCCCAGGGCAGCTAGCTCTGTTTCGTCCCACAAACGACCTGGTTTTTCCTTGCGCACGCGCCTGAGTGTCCAGTCGGAGGGTGCTACTACGTCGAGTACTGTACGCTTGACCTCGTCCAGTTGTATTAGGGTTTCGATAAGGTCTTGTGCCGTGGTATCTGCTGATATAGAAGGGTTTTGCAGGCTGCCGTCCAGCAGCAGCACGGGAACCGTTAGAGGATCTTGAAGGGCGTTGGTTGTCATTCTCTCCGAAGGCTGCATGTGTTCACTGGTGAATTTGAATCGCCACACCACGTTGAGCATCAGCACGTTGACATCAGGTATCACGGTGATAACCAACACTTGAATGGTCTCGAAGTGCAACCCAGCAATGGTTAGATCTATCTAACCCAGCGAGTCTAGGTTATGGTCGAGCTGCCGAAAGTAGTAGTGACCAGAGATTGTCTGGTATCCTTTGGGTGACCTGGCCACGTAGCAGATGCAATTACAACAACAACAACAACGGGTAAACCAACTTGAACAAGATCGGCGACGACGAATATTCAGATACACGGATCACGGATGGGAAGAATCTCCCACTTCCGTATCCACCGAAGGATGAACCATGTAGTAAACACGATCATTCTCTCCCGCCTGCCCGGAGGATGAAGATTGTTGGACTGTTCCATCACTGGCCGATTCGGGCAACGAATCTTGCACGTCCCCGCGAACTTCCAAAAGGTATTTGTCCTACCACGACGCAATTGTATCTCGGTCAATCCCAGCCAATAATCAGGAAGTTGTCCATACCTTCACCAGCTTCCTCAACAGTTTCATGATGAGTTCCTTTTCGTACTCGAGTTCTTCGACGTTCTGTATCTCGGATTCCTTGAGTTCGAGGTACCAATCGATGAGCTCGTCCCTGTCGATCCCCTGTCCAGTCTCTCGTTCCGTTGCCGAGATATGTAACACTACGAGACTCTGCAACGTCATGTACTTGTCATGGGTGATCACCATTCGGCGTCTCGGCTGAGGAGCTGCAGGGGCGGGGGCTTCTGGGAACGCGCTCCCTGCCCGCGACGTTGATGACGGCCCAACACCACTACTTGTCGCCACACGGTTTCCTAGCGAGCTCTCCTCCGCTGCATCCATTGCCTCGATTTCAGCCGATGACATCTCCACATCCTG
>JBBPNA010000434.1:0-21914 GCA_038090555.1 Boletus subcaerulescens | reverse complement strand
TAAATACTATAGCCAAGTAGTACAAGACTCTCCAGTCTTGTTCTCTTGGAGTTTTCCCAGAACATCCTCACTAGTACTCTTGCGACTACAAACACTAGACCCTTAGGTGGGTTCTGGTCGTTTCATTTTCCATCAGAAAATACCCTCAACTCCAAGTTGTCACTCACCCACTTATGCACTGCCTCTTTGGCCTCCTTACGACACTCCTTTTCCTCTGCTGCCTTCTGCTGATCCGCAAACTTCATAGCAGAGACTTCGTCATTGTCGTCCTCATGTTCTGCAAGACGAGCGTTGGGCCACTGTTTAATGTTGTTGGACATGTTTAAGAAGTAGAGAATTGATAGGCACCAACTCTGAGTTATCCCAGGCTGTTATATCCAAAAAATTAGCGGAGTTCCAATTCTGATCATTAATCCGTGGTGGACCACATCACATGATCTTGGACAAAGTGTCCACTCAGACTTCCACTCAGGGGTTTTCCTGACAGGTCTCGAGGGCTCAGCCTAAGAGGGGGATACTGTCATAACCCAGAAATCCACCAAGTCCAACTCCGGCCAACTCCGGAATACCTTGGAACACCATTTGACCTCAGACCAAGATATTTGACAAGTCCAACTATGTTCCAACTCCGGAATACCTCGGAGTACCTTTGACCTCAAATCAACGGACATACCTCGGACTTGTACCTCCAAATTCTGTACCTCTAATCAACCCCCTTCAGCTCTAGCTAGTATTTCACCTGTCAATCAGTACAGCCCGCCCCGGCTGTGTTCTGTGCTCCGCTCTGATCATCATTATGCTCCTATGTACATTGCCTTGCACAGTATTTATGGACAAAGATCTCCTCTGGACTTTTAGTGTATATAACACTTCTGTATTCTCTGTTGTAGTAGTAGTATGAATATCTCATCAAAACTATCCTAATCTTGTCCGACCTCCTCGCCTTACTATTCATAGCCTCATCTATCATACCCAACCCTCCATCTATATACACCTCTTCCTAACCTTCACCTGAACCTCCGAAATATGAGGACCAGTGAGTCTAGCAAGGGCACGACACATAAGTCCTGTGCCGATGTCCTCAACAACTTCACTCCTCTGGTCATTCCACTCTCCGGCAACTCCGGGCATCACTGCTAGTCAGTAAACCCACATCGGCACCTCCTACACGCCTTGTCCGAATGGACTTTGGTCCATCAAACCCGGACTTGACTCATAACCTCAAATAGCTCTGGTACACCTTTAGCTCGACACCTCTGGACCTCTGCCGGAGCTAGACCAGTCAGGAGAAATATGGACTGTGACAGTTGTCCTGTTTCCATTTTGTGCAAAAGGATGTCTACGATCTCTCCCTGTGACCCATTTGCAACATTCAGATCTGTTTCGACATTGAAAATAACCATCACTTTCATCCCAACTGCCAGTTCAACCACATTCAGCAACGATGTCCATTCATCTTATCTTCCATGTCCTTTGGAATGTTTACTCACAACAGTGTATTTTTCATTTAGCATGAGTGGACAACCATTGATGTGGTCGTATGCCTTGCAATGAAAAGAGTAACTTTTTGCATTTTGAAATGGTACATGCCATTTGCTCATTCCACTGTTGGCAAACTGAATGACATGGCGTGACCAGTACATGGTTGTTCCAAGGAAGTGTTTCAAAATCGGTAGTTGGACAAAGGGGATTTGTCAAGATCAATGAACGTAGCATTGCAATGTGGTGTGCTCTGCAATTTCCATGGTGGTCATGTTGTAACAGATCATTCCATCCTGCATCTGTTACATGTACCTGTTGTTTGAGCTGAACAACAATTGTGAACTTTTTATATATGCTTCGGCCCAGCATCTCCTTGGTGTTATTGAGCAATGGATTGCATGGATAATACAATACTGCACTTCACTTTGAAACGACAGGTGGGAATTGATGAAGATCACTGACCAAGATTACGTTCACTCCTCCAGAAGGTTTGTCTACATCTCCTTCACCCATGAGACATTTCACTCTGCATATTGCTTTTGACAGTTTTGCGAGAAATTTGCAGCAGACCATTGATTTTTCATCAATTATGAAGTAATCTTTTTCTTTCCATAATTTAGCTAGTTTGTTCATTGCTCGTGCTCCCAGTTTGTGGCCATTGACAGGTATACCTCCAAGAACGTGAAGGGTTTTACCATCAATTATTGATGCAGCTATGCCTGTATAAGTGCCTTTCACAAGCCTATCTTTCATTCCATGTGCTGTAAAGTTCTCTGTGATTGTCTGTATGGTTTTCGATTTGCCAACACCTCCTTCTCCTGGGAATCAACAGTTGGGGAACATTCTTTCCATTTTGGTTTTGATTCAGGTGCCAGTTGATAATATCATATGCTCTCCGCTGATCAGGTAGAAGTAGATTAGGATCCATGGCAGTAAGATTTTCGGTGCTTGGAGGTATGCTTGTTTCTATTAGATTTGCTCCTCCTTTGTCCTTGACTTCCATTGTGTTTATAGATTGAATGTTGGGTATTTCAGAATCTTTGTCATCCCTTTCTCCTCCAACACCTTCTTGCTTGCGAACACATTCATCCATTGCTTGTTGCCATTGCCGAATACAAGCTTTGTTGTCTCCATTGGCATATTTCACTTTAGGTATGTTGCCATTCATTTGGTCTGTGATGGCATTTGATGATGTACTTTCTTCTCCAAAGATATTTCTGGACTGTGCTATTAAAATGGCACTTATTGCATGTTCTTCTTCCCATGCGTTCCTTTGGTTGAGCTCATACAATGCAAGCTCTGCTTCAGTTATTAGCAAAGCTTCGTCTTCCTCATATAAATTCATCATTTCATTGTTGTCATCCACGAAGCTCATGCCATATGCTTGCCCCTGTCTTCCTTTGTTGTTGCTCTCCTCTTATGCTTTCATCATCACTGCTGTCTGACATTCATAATAGTAATCTCCCCCTGCAATGATGTCTTTCTCTTCTTGCAATGCTTGGGAGATGAATTCATCGTATTTTTATTCCCATGTTCTCTCGTTTGGATGTAAGTCTTGTATCCTTCGCCATGGCACAAGCAATGCTAACATTGGAGCACAATATAATGCTCACTGACTAGTATCCTTCGAAGATGGTATAAATGATCCAACAATATTAGGTAGTGTATTATGCTTGTGTGGTCGAATGACACGGCAATATGTATTGTTGCGAGGATGTTGTGGCATGTAAGAACTATGCTTGTGTGAAGGACGTCCTCGTTGTGCTGACATCATTGGACCAGATGTTGAAGATTGATCAGCGGTTTCAGTTTCTGTTTGTGAACTTCGATTTGAAACAGGTATGTGTTCCTTGTATATATTGAGGATAAATTGGATGAACAAGTATGCAAACCTCCTTCCTCTCCAAATTCCAATGTTACAGCTTCTTATAACTTTGTTTTAGTATCTGGCTAGTATCTGAATGACATGTCTTTGTACAACTTATGTGCATTGTATTTTCTGATACATTCTCTATGTTATCAATGTCATTCTGTCGTGAATCCGTTTCATCGTCCTCCCCGGTTGTCTTAGGCTGCATGTTTCTGTCTCTGTCTTCAGATACATCAGCATATTCTCATTCGGATTTGGCTTACTGTGTATTTTAACTTCCTCCCTTTAATTCCTTAAATGTCTGCTCGAGTAGCTTTTGGACTGAAATCCAGTATAATGGAACATAGTGATGTGAATGTATGCAATCACCATACCCCATGGTGTAAGACATTACTTGTGGTCCAGATATTTACATTTCTTGATTAATGGCTTGTTGACAGCAGAATATCAATAGCTGGTTTCGTTCAAGGATACAGGTGAGATGATTTGAATTGTTTTCATGATAAAGCATGGCTTTTGCCATCAATGCTGACACATTTGACTGTTTCTTTGTCACATATGATGTTGTGTACCACATTACATCCTTTGTATCCTCTCAGTTCGTGAGTAATTTTATGTCGTTGTTGCAGAGAATAGTAGTTGAGATTGCTGGACAAAAATTATTCATGAATCCATATATCTGTTTTGGTGATGAGTTCCCAGCCTTGTCCACATATTCTTCAGCACTTGTTGGCCAGGGGGCTCCTCTTTTGCACATCATTCGACCATGTCTATTGAAGCGAAGGCATGTGGATATCGAGCATGAATGAATCTGACTTGCTTGTATGACACAATGTTTGAGTATTGCATTTTGTTCTTTCCAATCAGCTCCATCAACTTCTGGTGGCCGAGAATATCCTATCTGCATCTCTCGTGGTGTTGAATGAATGGTTTGTTCATCTAGTCCATTGACATGAGCATGGATGTTGCTCTGAATAAATGTTTGGATTTTCTCCAGGAATTCTGGTGACTTCAAGAGGTCCCATAATTAATAGATATTAGGAGTGTCGTTCAACCATATGAAACAATGTAAATGTAACGTTCCCTGTCCTTGTGCTTCGATGACTCCGAAATAGGCACTGACTTGACCGAGGATGTCAATAGTACTCTTCACTTGGTTCCATTGAACATCAACACCGAATAATGTTGTAAAAACCAGATTAATGATGAAAAAGAAGTACTTTGCTGCGGCGTAAGGATCTCTTGCTATGTTTTTGGCTCAATAATGGGCATCTGAACCAGCCATTGCCAGGAATTCATCCATATTGATCTCTTCCCCTGCAAAAACTTGTGCAACAGGGTCTTGTATATCATTGGGATTTACAGTAATCCATAATGATTGTCCATGCAAGAGCAAAGTGGTTCCCCAAATGCTACCTTGGTAAAGAACTTGACTGTTGTCTGATCCAGTTACGCAACTTGATGCTGAGAACACATGTTTACATAGCATCCAAATTTGTGGATCTGAAGGTGACCTTCCTTCTTCTTCCTCTTTTGCTGTGACTCATACATCATCGCTGGAAATGGATCCTATCGCAAGCTTGTTTTTTTCGAAATCCTCTCAGTGCAATTGAACATGGGCAGATGATAAAGCTTTTCGCTTTGGTTGAATCCCAAATATGACAAAGGGAAATGTGTGGTGTGTATGGAATTGTTTATCATGATACTGCATTGCCCATTGAGCTTGTTCATTGAATGACACTGGTTGTGTGCATTTAATCTCAAATCCTCCTTCTCCATAGGGAACAAAGTGGGAAAAGGTGCCACCAATGGATTCACATCATGTTCTCTGCCTTCCATGTCTTGCCCAAATTTGCTAACTGCTTTTTGACTGTGTCGAACAATGTAGCCTCCCTCTTTTCCACTTTCAAGTAGGTTCATCATTCTGTGCTTCATGAGCTCGTTCAACTGAATTCCCTTCAGATCAATATCTGTTACTCCCAAAAATTGAAGGGGTATCACGGTTTCATCTGACATAGCTTATATCACTGACACATTCATCTTTTGAATTTAGCTTTTCTTACCTATTTCCTCTTGTGATGAAATGGTTGCTTCCTCTATGACATCATCTAATCCTTCCTGTCTTTGATCTGGTTCATCAGCTTTGTTTGGTTTTTAATCAACATTCTTTCAATTTCATAAACTGAGATTCACCTTCTATTGCAGCTTCCTCTCCTGGCATGTATCCCTCTTGCTCGTGGATTGCTACATTATCATCCTCTTCATGACACATGATAGTGTATAGTTCCTCTGGTACATCATCTTTGGGAAGGTCTGCCAGACGGTCTGGAGAAATGTTAATATCTTCATACAGTGGATTATATCTTTTCAACCACATTAGTGCATCATGCACTACATGTCGTTGGACGCGAAATTAACCAGTTCTTTGGCAGTTTCCGGGATCCAATATACATGATTGCAAGGACAGACACCAATGATTTTGCAGACTGAGGCATGAGTTGCCCTTTGAGCATCTGAACAACATTGTTCGTGTTCATATTGTAAAGTATTCTCGACACTGGGTAACATAAGGGAAGAGCATGTATGATCATACATGTGTTGTGTGCATGTATGTGGCAGCATGAGGCTGGAGTGCGTATTTAATGTGAGAGAGAAACATAGATGTGGGAGATGAGATACGCATGTGTGAATAGAAGTGATGAAGCAGAGATGAAAGGAGAATAGATTAGATTGTGAAAGAAAAGAAAATTGTCAAGTCCAAATGCTTATCGTAGCAATCATAACAGTCATGGCATCACCATAGTGTTGGTCATCGTCATCGCTGATGTGGGAGCATGGTTGTGGTGAGAAGGTGAGGGCAGCATGCAGCGGCGTCATGTGGGGTGGTGGTCACAGTGTCACCATACTGTTGGTTGTCATCATCACTGACATGGGAGTGCAGTTGCGGTGAGAAGGTGAGGGCGGCATGTGGCGGCATTGTGTGGGGTGGTGGTCATGGCATTGCACCGTCCAGTGGTGGTGTGGTGGGGACACATTGTCATTGTCATTTTGGTGGCATGGGTGGTGCTACCGTGCCAGCGCTGTTGTCTTTGTTGTTTTGTGGTGGTGGTGGTGGTGGTGGTTGTCATTGTTGTCATCTCTGACATGGGAGCATGCATCAGCAAATCCCTTAAGTACTGTGTAGTGCTGTACAGTGATCTACAGTGCTTTACAGTGACACAGTATAACAGATAGGTCCCCCACTGTACAGTGATATAAAATATTTTTAAAAGTGAATTTAAATGCTATACAAACAATATAATTTTTGCCTGTACATACTGTGAACAACTGTGAATCACTGTACCCACTGTACCACTGTGAAAAACAGTGTTTTGCTGATATGGTTGCAGCGAGAAGGTGAGGGCAGTGTGCGGCAGCGGCGTGTGGGGTGGTGGTCATGGTGTCACACTGTCCAGTGGGGGTGGTGGCATGATGCCACCATGCCAGCACCGTCGTTGTTTTGTGGCAGTGGAGGCTCGAGTGGTGAGAAGGGGTGTGGTGGCACAGGCATGAATGCATCACCACTGTTGTTGTTGTCACTGTGCATGTTGTGTTGTGTTGTTGTTGTTGTTGTCATTCAATGTTGCATTATTGTCCACATCAAGTGGTGAGAAGGTGGTGGGGACTTGTGAAATTTTCTAAATTTTCTATTATAGTTTGGAAATGTACTAATCTACCATTTACTACCTCAAGTAAAGCATGGATTTGTGGTGTAGTGGTACATCTGACTTTCCTGTCCATTTTTGGATGCTGCATGACTGGCAAGTTTGACTCTGGCTACTCCACATTATTTCTACATGTGCTTTCTATGCTTTCCTTGTCCTTATCATACTTTGCTATTTTTACTGACTTTCTTCAACTATAGAAAGTACATACAAGTTCAAAAAGGTGGAAAAAGTAAGTGTCTAAATTCCTGGGGTGAGTGCATCTGCTACAGAGTACTATAGAGACACATCATGAGCTGGTGTTTGCTACAAAGTACTACATAGTGAAAAGGTACATTTCAAAGTACTAAGGAGGACATGTCTCGCTTCAGAGTACTATAGAGACACGTCATGCTGGTGTTTGCTACAAAGTACTACATAGTGAAAAGGTACATTTCAAAGTACTAAAGGGATCCAACTAGTCTTATTACGGCTACACTATACAAGTACTAGTGAACAAAAAGGTGCTCTGTCGGTAGATGGTCATTTTCTCTGCTTGATAGTCCATGGAAATCTGATTGGGGAAAATGACACAATGCCACACACGAGGCTGCATTCCCATGGTTGCAATACATGCACTGAGGTGGATCAACTGAACGTCTCCAAGTCTGTTAGCATCACAGATATGGGGATCAAGAAGCAATGACTCACCGCCCACCCACCCACCCACTCACTCCCTCCACCGTAAGCACATGTTGAACAGTCAAATATGGAAATCCAATTAGGGAAAACGACACAATGCTGTGCACAAGGCTGCATTCCCATGGTTGCAATACATGTGTGCTGAGATGGATCAACTGAACGTCTCCGAGTCTGTTAGCATCATGGATATGGGCACCAAGAAGCAATTACTCACCACTCACCCACCCGCCCACCCACTCCCTCCACCATAAGCACATGTTGAACGGTCAAATATGTAGCCTGTACTGTTCAAATGTGCGAGGGTCAATGAACCTGTTGAGGTAGAAATGCTGAGCCTCGGCCAATGCATGGCTGTGCACCCAATGAGGATGAATGGCACCAGATGGAAATCAGGGGATTAGATGACAGTGCTGAACAATTTGGTGCACTGGAATGACTTTGGCATTTGATTGCTGATGTCTGGTTGAATGGCTGATGCAAAACATCTACACATTGTCATCCAACAACTGTAGGGGCTTGAACCAGTGGATGTAGGTGAGTGGGTGGGGGTAGTTTCCGAGATGTTATGGCAGCCTGAAGATGGCTCGGACTTTGGCCACACGGAGACCTGCAGGCATCTGAGTCAGTACATGCAGCATGGATTTAATGACAGCAAGATCAACATACCGTGTAGACCTCCCTGTTCTCATAGCTCAGCATCCACTTCCACCAGTACAGTGTCGTATCTTGCAGGTGTTGGTGGCTTGCGAATGCCATTGCTGCATTGCAGGTGAGACCGAATTCTAGAGTTCTTGCTTGCCGCATGCTCCATCGGGGGCATGACAATTACTAAGTTGCTGAATATGTTGAAGTGGTTGTTAGCGTTGGGCTGAAAAAAATGATGACCATGAGGTAGGGTATTGACCAATGCTTTGAGTGTGTTGAGGAAGCAAACTGCCCTGTGCTGCTGTTCTAGATATGGGATGGTTTTCTTAGGGAGTTGTGGCTGCCGAGAGATCTGGTAGCATTGGGAGGAAAAGGGTTGAATCACCAGCCCAGTGCGATACTCAAGATCCTGCTCATCGTGCTCTGAATCACTGGAAAGGGAGGATTTTGTGTCAGCACAACTGGTTTTATGACACCACACCAGGTAACGGCTGAACCAGATGACTGCTTCTTGCTGTTGAAGCCATCTGGTCATCTGAACTGTGTAGTCTTTTCTACTGGTTGCTGCATAGGCTTTCTTGGCGAAGTTGATATGGAGTCATTCAGAGGTCTCAGTGTTCAGTCTGTTGAGGCTGCCTAGGTTACGAATAGTGTCAGTGTAGTGAATGAGTGAATGGAGCTTGGGGATGTTGAACTGATTCCGGCACCCGAGCTCAATGAATACATCCTTCAAGTGCTGGAAGTTGTCAAGAGCATGCTGTAAAGCTGCAAGCGTGACGTCTGTGTGTGAATGGTACTGAGCAAGATAGACAAAGTCAATGAGGTAGTGGGCAGCCCACAGAACACATGGTTCTACAATTGCACTCACAAGGGTGCTGATGAACACATGTTCCAGCTGCTTGTGGTCACTGGCTGTCCATTGCTTGACAGTCGATATTCTGTTTTTGAAGTGTCAAAGGCCTGGGAAGATGGGCATTGCCTGGAAACATGTATCAAAGTGAGCCATCTCGGCGAGCATGTTGCACCATTTTTTGAGGTGGTCCTTGATGATCCCTTGATGTAGCTGGTGGAGGATGTCAGAAGTGATGCAAATGAAAATGTTGGTATAAGGGAGCTTGGCCCAGAAGGACAAGAAGACCGGGCGTAAGCCCTCAGCAATGAATTTGGGTGGGTACTGTTTGGTGGTCTGTGCATGGAGGTTTCACTTTGTTTGTGTTTGATTGCAGAGCAGAAACTGAAGGTTTTCACCTCGTTGATTGGCTGGTACCATGCACTTGGGGAAATGGTTTTCAGCGCAACACACCACCAGACACTGTTCAGGGTGGTTGCCAATGAAGGCTGCAAGGATCGGGAAGACTCAGCAAATGTAGCCATCTGCGCAAACCATTTCCACACTGTTATGACCTGCTTCCACAAGAGGCTGAAGCAGCAACTTCATGCAATAATGGAACAATCAATATCCTGTGACCAAGTTGTTTTTGAATGATGCAAGTTTTGAGACAGGTAGGTACCCCAGCAATACAGATGCATGTTGTGAGGGCTTACAGCGCACATCTTTTGACAGATTTCCAACTGTCAAGTACACAGGCCAAGCAGTTTTGTCCCCCTTGAACCAGGACAACTCTGTCTTATCGGATGCCAATATCACTGGTGTGATCATAGCACCTTCTGGCAGTCAGGCCTGAATGACAATTAGGTATGCATGATAAATGACAGACAACTGCTAACCTGTGTTTTCCACCACCAGTCTGCAGTCCACATCTCGTTGTAATGGTGAGTCCACCCTTCATGGTCAGTATAGACCTTCTCTGGTGCATATGCCATGCTTACATTAAATGCCAGATTGCCTATTAACTCTTGAACACAGGTGACACCATCTCGCATCCACAGCTCAACTTCTTCAGCATCACCCTGTATCGGATCACCTGGATTGTTGTTGACTGGTCCAATTTCTCCATGAACCTGTACAAGCCTGCAAGACCATCCTGGCCCTGTGGGCAGCTTATCCACAAGTTTCAAGAACGTGTAATTGCTATAGTAGGATGGCTGAGTTCGACTCTTTGTCTTGATCAAGGTATGTCAACAAACCAGCGGCAACTTATAACCAGAATGAATCAACACTGACTATTGGTAGCTTTAGAAATTCTTCCATGGCTTGCTGGTTAATGGTCTTGATGAGCCACTATGCAAGCTCCCACTTGTCACAATCGGTGAACAGCGCATACATGCCTGCTCCGGAGCCATCCTGGTATTGCTTCATCCATTCAAAAGCTGTTGTGTCATGTCCTAGAACATCCATGGCTGCATGAGCTGAAAACTCTTCAGCAAAACGGGGAAATATTCTCCTTCTCCATCCTTCACCATGGGTTCATCCTTGCACTCATCCTCACAGAGTTCGGCTGCCCTGTCCTCACGTCCACCACATGCATCGAAGTCTACATCTCCCATATTGATATCACATTTGTAAGGTAAGTCCATTCCTTCAAATATGTCGTCCATGTCACGATCTGAGTCCTAACCTCTAGGAGTGCATTGTGTATGTTGCACTTTGGTTCCCCACTGTTCCCAACATTTTGCAGAGTGTGCAATGTGCTGACGTACACCACCAGCAGTTGTAAAGGTATGTTTGCAATAATTGCAGGTGTGATCCGCTCGCTGAATGCTATGGTGCAGCATCAGGGATTTGGTGTAGTTAACAGAAAGAAGGCAAGAGGTGGGTCTCCTTCCACAGCCCTGCCGTTGTCCTCCAGTTTATGTCAGCAAACTCACTAGCTTCCAATGGGATGAGTAAGTCTCCATTTACTTTTTTTCTCAGCCATCTGACTTTGCCACTCTTTGTCTAGACCATTGTTGGGTGTCATTTCGAACACCACACCCATTTGACCTCACCGCTCATTGTCTAGACTGCCATTGGATGCCATTTCAAATACTGAACTCAAATGACCCTGTAGTGGTTATCAATCCTGATTCAGTATGTCCCCTTGTGTAAATAATTTTTAGTATCTCATCTAACCCTGTAGCTAGGATGAACCAGAATACAATTAAACTAGGCACCAAGATGGATATACAGAACCCACTGATCAAATGGTATTTGCACAGATTTCATTGTCTTGTTCAGTGTGAACACGGCATGAGTATGATCCAGACAACCAGACTACTCTATCATATGCTTGTAGAACGTTGATGTGATCTTGTCTGTCTCTGCATCATCTACCGCCCACATCGTGCCAAT
Source organism: Boletus subcaerulescens (assembly GCA_038090555.1). Taxonomy (NCBI): domain Eukaryota; kingdom Fungi; phylum Basidiomycota; class Agaricomycetes; order Boletales; family Boletaceae; genus Boletus; species Boletus subcaerulescens. Next base: position 10,300 of record JBBPNA010000434.1, on the reverse strand, counting down.
CACAGAATGGAACCTGGCAAACTGTATCATCGACGTGAGATGAATCGCTTCATCAGGACTCTCCTCATCTCCAACAGTCGTATGACATGCAGAGAGAGAGATGCAAACTGGGGATTCTCTGGTTCACACCACATGATTCACTCCATCGTGAAGTGGCCATCATGGAGAGCAAACATGGATTCAAATGGTCGTATTCAGTTGGGAAGGCCATGGCATGCAAAGTGCACCCATTCGCACTTGCAAAGCTCCTCAGCAACATGTGAAATGCAGGATTCGGGACCCTCAATTTGTGTGAAACTTGTGAGACCACTGATGCACAGGCCTATATTGGCCAATTCAGTGCCAATGGAGTGCAGTTCAACCTGGTCAATGGCATTCGCTTGACCAATGGCAATGAAGTGTTTCCTGCCACCTGTTACAAACGCCCCTATTTTTCCCCTATTTTTCCTTATTTTTCTAGATGCTCATTTACTCACAATCCACTGAATACTCCAATAGCCCCTATGTTCGCTCACTCACTTACTTTCCCACAAAACCCAACATTCTCCCATGATATTGATCTTGCAATGACGCGCTCTAGAATAACATGCGACACGCCTCATGCACGCCTCATGCCCCCTATCCAACATCTGCCTGCACAGGTATGCTTATCCTCCAATAAACACGCAACTCATGTTGCCTCATGTTCCCCAGTCTCTGAACTAGTAATACAAGTATAGTAGTTGTAGATAAGCACTGCACAGTCTGTGCACATGTATTAGTAGTATAAATACTATAGCCAAGTAGACCAAGACTCCTCAGTCTTGTTCTCCTTGGAGTTTTCCCAGAACAACTCACCTAGTACTCTTGCGACTACAAGCACTAGACCCTTAGGTGGGTTCTGGTCGTTTCACCACCAGAGGTATTTGATGGAGTGGGCCATCTAGCACAAATAAGAGCGCTCAAGGTGGGGGTGTACGACGAGATATAGAGACTACTGAGATTCTGTTCACCCTTTCTGTATGGGCCAGCGGCATGCAAGGGCAGGACAGAAAACTCAGTGGTGGGGCACCACCAGATATGTGACTGAAGTGGAAGTGTCGTCAAGAGAAAGTCCACAACAGGTGAAACAACCTGATTCCAAAGAGTGCACAAGAGGGACCCGAGCTCCCTTGTCACATCAACCTTCTTTGCATGCTCAGTCGAAGCATGGAGTTCTACTGAGAGGTCGAGAACACTCTCTTGTGTGATCTGTAATGGAATGTGGACAGGATCTTGATCAAGTAAGATGACAAGCACGTCACAGCCATACCCGCTCACATTCACAATGATAACAGGTCCTCCACTGGTGGCATGGTGAATATCTGAGAAGAGCAAAGAAAGAAGGAAACAGGAGAAGCCAGGTAGCTCACGAATATTGATGACAGTTCTCTGCATCTCAAGGTTGAGATGGCACAGCCGTCCATGCTGATCTGCACCAGGTGAATCAAAGGCAATGCGAATAAGTGAGGCCACATGCATGAACTCATCTGCCAACAGGCTTCCTGCTGGACCAGATGCCATGACATCGTCAAGCGGGAAACAGAGGCGACTGAGTTGGCTCCAAAAGATGCTGTGGCCTTGTTCGAGAAGCTCGACAGCACATACACAAGCACCTCTATGAAGACATGCTGAAAACATGTCCACTGCGAGCGAAGTTGAATGCTCTTTGAAAATGATAAGATGTTGGGGTAAGGATGGCAGGGCAGAAAGATGATGAATGAGTAATTGCAGTGATGTTTCATATGCAAGGAGTGTTGAGGGGTGCTGGAACTCTTCAGCCACCTGGATCCATGCTTGAGTGGCAGAGAGATCCGCTGAAGACACCAATTGGGGTGCATCAACCAATTGAGCATAGAGACTGAATAGGGATTTCTTATCATCTGCTTTTCTCAGCTGCATAAACCAAGTATAGAGGTCGCTTGCAAGGTTATCCAAAGACATGGAGCGATCAGGGTGTCCTTGTGGGTGAAGTTTGAGTGCTTCTTGGCCAAGGAAAATGGCGTAATCAAGGTCCGCCATCACCCTGAGTTGGTTGTAGCGAGTCAAGAGATGAACTGCAAGGTTGTTCAAAGACATGGAGCAATCAGGGTGTCCTTGCAGGCAAAGTTCAAGTGCTTCTTGGTCAAGGACAATGGCCTCATCGAGATCCGCCATCCCCCCGAGTTAGTTGTGGTGAGTCAAGAAATGATCTGCAAGGTTGTTCAAAAACATGGAGCAATCAGAGTGTCCTTGCAGGCGCAGTTCAAGTGCTTCTTGGTCAAGGACAATGGCCTCATCGAGGTCCACCATTGCCCTGAGTTGCTTGTAGCAAGTCAAGAGATAAAGTGCAAGATTGTTCAAAGACATGGAATGATGAGGGTGTCCTTGCAGGTGAAGTTCAAGTGCTTCTCGATCAAGGAAAATGGCCTCATCGAGGTCCACCACTCTCCCAAGCTGCTTCTAGTGTGTGAAGAGATGGGATGCAGTTTTATTTAAAGCAACCCAGCAATTGTGATGCTTTTTTATGCAAAGTTTCACTGCTTCTCGCTCAAGGATGATGGATTCCACTCCACTGACTCGTCTGTGCTGAGTGCCAAGCCAAGTGCAGTCATTGCTAAAATGATCCTTCAACTGGGATGCTCAGATGGGTAAAGCTCAAACCCTTCTTGGGCAAGAACAATACCCTCCTGAAGGTCTGTTGTTTCTCTAAGCAGGTTGTACCAACACCAGAGAGGAAGTGGAAAGTCAGCCAAAGAGGCCAATCGATTAGGGTCACCAGGCAGACAAGAAGGCTCTGCTATTTGATGATCTGTGATGATTGCCTTGTCGGTGTCAATTGTCCTGCCTTCTCACTCGAACCTTGCAACAAGGGATTCTCCCAGTGAACACAGCTGCTCAACTAGTAGATACATCAATTCACTGCTCTGTACACAGATAGGATGAAACAGTACATTTTGAACCCCTGCGAGCTGCCAAAATCTGAATCTGTTTAAACCTGGCAATGATTGGTTTTTCCCTTGAATGTACTCTGTAAACTTGAATATATTTCACTACTGTTCATTCACTCTGAAAGGGAAGAGAGACATACCTTTTGGCTTCATACTGGCTTATGGAACTTGATTTGATGGTGTGGTTTGGAGAAAAGGCTGGGATGTCGGGCACTTGAGGCAAGGCAGTGTCTAGTCTGGTGACCAGCCCATATGATGAGGTTGGGGGTTAATTAAAGATGGGTCTCATACTAAATTTGGTCGCCATTCTGGTTGCATGGGCTTGTGCATCGTGACTGAAACTGTATTATGAATCGAATATGCTGACTTGGTTAATGCTGTGCAAGTCGCCAGCAGACACCTTGTTTATATCCATAGAGTAATATAGGTTCAAAATCAGATAGAAAATCCAAGAGTTGACATAGAGACGTAGTAGTACAGAACCCCAAAAACCAGACTGGGAGGGAGGCATATGCAACAGCAAATACATGTGAACATATGATGATGAAACATACCCTCAAGAAAGCAGCATTTTATGAGAATGGAGAGTGATTGTACAACAAATATCGAAGGTTTTAGCACACAAAATTAACTGCATAGGAGTTGAATTGAGAAGGTTCCCAACCGAAAGTGAAGATCAAGCTTTCATTGAACAGGATGTTAGTAAAGGAGGACAAGGTGAGAATTTAGGCCATGCATACCTTGAGAAGAAGACACAGTGACTGAAGCAAGATCATCAGCATTGTCCATCAAAGGTCCACGACCAAACCGCCTTTTCTTGTATGGACTAGACAGAAGTTCTTCTGCGTGTCGTAAAACAATGAGTTCACAACAGACAGCATTGGAAATGTGACAGTTGTTAGATTTTACATGGAAGTGAGTAAACGCCAATGAAGCGAGAATGATTGTACTGGGCAAAATCTCCTTGTATTTGTGAGGTGGAACTGCTGTATGGTCAATGTCATAAACGGGAAGTGGATTAATGGTGTGTGAATCTGCTGCTATGATTTTTGCAAGTAAGGGTTGGCAACGAGCACTGACCAGCCAGTTCTTGATACTGAATTCATTGCCTAGTTTGTCTGGCAAGTAAAATAAGTAAAAAAAGGTGAACGAAGATTATTAGTATGCCTTTACCAGAGAAGTCGTCCTCTTAAGTTTCAGAAGAATTCTCGGCAGTATCAGATGGGGAATTTTCATTGGAATCATTTTTCTTTTTCTGGTGTGATGTTACATGATGAATGTGTTAAGAGAGGACATAGCTTACAAGGAAAAGTGGGTGCACCATTTTGATGGAACACCATCAGCCTGTAGCTTGCATGGAAGAAATAGTTGTGTCATCTTTGGCCTTCTGAATGAGCAGTTCAAAGCCTTTGATGTTCTTAGAGATTGTATCGATGTCTTGAGTCATAAATTGGAAGTTGTCATGGTGTGGAACAGTCAGTTTACATGAAAGTTTCACATCCTCAAACTTGGAATCAAACTGATTGGAGGGCTGAAAGGCACCGTCCGGGGATAAAAAGCAGTCAGATCGGTTGATCTGGAACACTCCACGAAGGATAAGTTCATCATGAGAGAGACCGGAAATGAGAATGTTTCTGTTTGCACCCCCAAGAAAGAAGAGTGCATTGGCAGGCAAATCAGGTTTGCCAATATATAATCCAAGGGAAGGGTTGTTGAGATTTTTACGAATCTGGTCAGTCAACATAAGGGATGAACATATTTGAGGAGGGGGGGTTGTTGGACTGTTAGCAGTAGAAGAGTGGCTTGTGAATGGGCACAAGAGGAATGTTGGGTCATGGTGAGAACGAAAATGAATGGACATGGAGGGGCAAGAGATAATGCTTTTTGTAAGCACAAGTCTGACCTGTGATAAGAATATAGCTCAAGGTGAGAGGCATCTGAAGAGAGAAATCATTAAGGAACATATCTAAATGGTTAGTAAGACAGAGCAAGTTTGGGATTCAGTGACATAAAAAGATTGTAAACTTAACTAGGTCAAGGAACAATCATGTCGGAAGGAACCAGAGCAAAATTCAAAGGAGGTAGAGTGGCGATTGATAATGTTTTACAGATCTGGTCCCTTGAAGTTAGATAAAAGGTCCCTAATGGGGTAAATACATGTAACTGTAATAGCTGGACAAAGGAACCTTTGTTTGGTTTAATGGACAGAAGTGAACAGAAAATAAGAGGGAATTTTAGTACATTGTCATTAACTCATGTCGCAACTTCATCGCAAAGAAGTGATCGGTACACTCACAAAACAAGAAATCAAGGAGCTTTTACCAGAAGATAGTTTCTGGGAAAATGTGGATTGACTGTCATGGGAAGATATCATCACATTTATACATCGTCAACCAGAAAACTTACATGAACAAATGTTTGAAGTGAAGCTGAGGAAGAATGGCAGTCTAAGTTGGAGAAATGGAGGAGATATGCAGCACAACGTTGACAACAATTGCAAGAGGACACAGAAGTTGAGATGGAAGTAGAAGAAATGGAGGACAGACCGATGATGATGGATACAAGCCTTTCACGAAACACAAAAGGATACCTTCAATTGCCAACTGAGGAGGAAAGCAAGATATGTTTTCATGCTTTTCAGCAAGCAACATCTAACACTGCTCTTGCAATGCACATCTGCATTGTGTGTGGACAAGAAAAAATGGAGACAGAATGTGAGTTAAAAAGCCAATTAGATGAATGAGAGACATGTTAACAATGAGAAGGTGATTATCTTAAAATTTTGGAAATCATACACATTCAAAAACATCTCTCACCAACGTTGTTGACCCATGAGGAACACATATTATGGCGAGGGATGCTTCTATATGATGATAACCTAAGCCTCCAAGGGGACGACGCTCAGGATTGGGTTTGTTCTGAATGCAATAGGGCATTATCAACAGATTGTCTTCCAAAATATGCACTTGCAAACAGGATGTGGATTGGAGAAGTACCGCATGAGCTGGCTATGCTCACGCTTCCTGAAGAAATGCTTATTGCACAACACTACCCAAAATGCTATGTGATCAAGTTGTTTTCAGAGGAAAACCATAACACGCAACCAGCACACCTTCAGCAGGCCATTTGAGGAAATGTTTCACTTACTATATATTGCAGTAGCATAGCTTGGTCTGTGCACATGTACCAGTAGTATAAATACTATTCCCAAGTAGACCAAGACTCTCCAGTCTTGTTCTCTTGGAGTTCTCCCCTTAAAGGTGACTCTATCATCTCTCCTCTTTTGTCTTCCTCTAGCAAGTAGCAACCTAGCAAGCTTCACTCTACAAGTGAGTCTTTAAGGGCCGTTTCACTAGAACAAGACTATTCAACTTGCTACCTCGCTTGCGGACGACTGTTGAAGCAGATCACTGAAGCACCCTGATGAAGTTTCCTACTGCACACACCACCCTCGCGTTTATATCCCACCCACCAGTACGTTCAAGGGGATACAATGCCTATTACGGAGCTCAAGACATCTTCTTAGTGTCAGCTCAACCCTCTTACGTCGCATCAGTAGAAGGATCGTTGCTCATACCCAACAAGCACGTATCAGAAGTTTGGAAGTGGTTTGGGTCGACTCAAGAAGAAAACGAGTCGTTAAATTTAGTTTACCCTCCAACACCAGTAGTAGAAGCAGCGGAGGCAGGGCCAGCGCATATAGGTCAAGTTCAACAGCCAGAAAGCCCATCTCCATCATCTCTTGTCCTTTTGGACTACGAGAGTCTACCGGAAGCACCAGTCACTCCACACGCCCCCTCGGTCAACAGCAAAAGCTACGACCCGAACAAGTACGACCCCCAGCGCATGAGCTGATTCCACAGGCATTAGTGCCATTATTCGTGCCGGAGAGAGTTGTCGAGTGGCTCGTAGACGGGCTTGTAGACAGAGTCATGAGAGAACAGATTAGGGAAAGGGAACCAACCCCGTATCACTGACCAGAATGCCAAAGAAGGCAAAAGAAAGTGTGGCCAGCAGCCACTAGGATAAGGGAACCAAAGACGATAGTGCTCTGGCAGTTCGACGACAAACTCCAAAACACCCCCTCCCTTAGACCACGAGACAAGTGTTACAAGGTGAAGAAACACCCTACCCTAGCACCACACATAGCGGAACCTAGAATACGCTGCTTACAAGTACCAAACCCCCCTCTCCCATTGTAATCTAATCCACCATGTCTACTTTCGATCGATCAATATTCGAAGCAAACCTCCTAAGTAATGGCCTGAATGCCCAAGCCACACAAGAGTTTGTGGCATTATTCGACTTCTTCCTCCAAGAAAGGGACACACAGAATCTACAAGTACTACGCTGCACCCAAGAAATACAAAACTTACAAGCTCAACTCCAAGGAGTAGCAGCAACAAATGTTGCAGCAGCCACTACCCCCCAAATGAGCAAAGTATTCCAAGACCCTGGAAACTTTAATGGCTCAAAAGGGAAGTTTGAAGAATGGTGGACCAAAATCAAAGCCTGGATAAATGAAAACCCCACTGTGTTCCCACAAGGATCACACAAGGCAGTGGTAGCTGTGCTATCCCGCCTTGAAGGACAAAAGGCAGGCAGATTCACCCGCACAAGAATCGATTGGCAGCTAAATGAAGGCACATACATATGGGCGGAGTTAGAAGAGGAAGTTGAAGCACTCTTCAGATCTGTCAACCAAACAGAGTGGGCCAGACAAAAGCTGCATGCCCTCAAACAAACGGAAGCGATGCTCATAGATGATTGGATCATCGACTTCCAAAGATATGAACCACAAGCAGGCATGGACCCTACACATCTCATTGAGCTCATTGAGCAAAATGTCCAGCGCTTGATAATTGACAAGATCCTCCTAGATGGAACTTGTCCAAATACGGTTCTCACTTACCTTGCTAAGATCTGAGAAGTAGGCACAAGGAAGCAATTAATAAGCTTCATATGTGGCGGCAACTCCCGCAGATCCAGAGATTCCAATGCCATGGATATAGACACCTTTGAGTGAAGACCCTCAACGTCTTCTGCACAAAGAAAATGCTACAACTGTGGCAGCGGACACTTTGTCAAAGACTGCCCACAACCCAAGCTCGCATGCCCAGACTGCAAATGGCTTGGTGGAGGACATAAGAAAGGATGTCGGCAAGGAGGCCGCAAGATCAGGGACATCAAAGAAGAAGGCACCGACTCATGGGAACACGAGTCATCCGGCCCGGATCAAACCATCCGCGGCATGTCATATGATGAAATGAAAGCCTACTTCTTTGATCTCCAAGTCACAGAATCCAAGAATGGAAAAGGGATAGCCACATGAACGAACCTGGGTGTTCATGCAGATACAAAGAAGGTACAGTTTAATTTAACTGATGAAAACAGGTTTTTGCCACTGGCTGGTGAAAAATCCAACAAGTCGGACAATAAATCATCACAGTCAAGTGGGTCTCCCTCAGTGGAGCTCGGCAAGGGCTTCACACCTGTGCTTAATTCACTTCTCAACACTGATACCAATATCCCGGAAGAAGTGTGCATAAGAAGCACAAATATACAGAAGGAAATCTATATGACTATCCAAATCTCTCCTTCTCACAAGAAGAATTTCATCACCGCATACGCATTGCTTGATAGCGGTGCAAACATAATAGTCATTGATCGCGCTTGGGCTCAGAAGCACCGATTACCCCTAACCCCTTTGTGCCACCCTATTCCTGTATATAATGTGGACGGAACTAAGAACTCTGCAGGAAACATCACACACTCCGCAGAAGTAATTATCGACTATCAAGGGCACAGAGAACGTGTCACAGCAGAAATCACAGATCTTGGAAAGAATCAAATGATCCTAGGCTTCTCTTGGTTGAAGAAGCACAACCCTATTATAGATTGGTCTAAAGGGACAGTTGAAATGACACGTTGCCCACAGACATGCTCTTTCCTGCAGGATAAGGAATCATTCTTATGACATGTCGATAAAGAAGAAGAAGAAAATACATACCTCACTTACTCAGTCCATGCGGCTTTAGATAAGCCTACCCCTAAGACAGAAACAGTAGAGGAACTCATCCCAAAAGAATTCCATAAATATTTAAAAGTATTTCACAAAGGAGAATCAGAGCGAATGCCAATTTGGAAACCATGGGATCACACCATCGATATGAAGGATACGTTCACACCCTAGAAAGGATGCATCATTCCCCTGTCTGTCACGGAACAACAGGAAGTTTCTGAGTTTATAGATGACCAGCTCAAAAAGGGATATATTAGACCCTCTAAGTCTCCACAAACATCACCCATGTTCTTTGTACCTAAAAAGGATGGCCGCATATGCATGGTACAGGATTACTGTTATCTAAATGAACACATGATTGAAAATAACTATCCACTACCCCTAATCTCGCAATTGGTTGATAAGCTAAAAGGGGCTACATTATTCACAAAAATGGATCTCAGATGGGGATATAACAATGTCCAAATCAAGGAAGGTGACGAATGGAAAGCAGCCTTCATGTGCTTCCGAGGAGCGTTCGAACCCCTTGTCATGTACTTCGGGCTATGCAACTCCCCTGGAACATTCCAAGCCATGATGAACGAAATCTTTGTGGATATGGACGACTGTGTTGTCATCTACATCGATGACCTAATGATATTTACTAAATCCAATAATCGTGAAGCACACAACAAAATCATTATGGAAGTACTACGACACCTTGAAGAAAATGATCTATTCATAAAACCAGAGAAATGCACATTCCATGCCACAGAAGTAGAGTTTCTAGGAATGATTGTAGGAAAAGACGGAATAAAAATGGATGAAACAAAAGTTCAAGCCATTCTGGAATGGCCTACACCCAAGAATGTCCAAGGAGTTAGAAGCTTCCTAGGACTAGCAAACTTCTATCGGCGATTTATCCAAGATTACGCTAAAGTGGCCAGACCACTTAATGACCTCACGAAGAAGGAAAACCCCTTTGAATGGAAGCAAGAACAACAGGAGGCATTTGACATGTTGAAACATCATTTTACTATTGCTCCTGTCCTTGCATTCCCTGATGACAATGCCCAATTCCGCTTAGAATGCTACGCTTCAGACTACGCCACAGGAGCAGTGTTATCTATTCAGAAAAACGACAAATGGCACCCAGTTGCCTATCCTCTCATTATTAGAAAACATTGGGATCATGCTATTGATCTTAAAGAAACCTTCAAGCCAAAGAAAGGACGATTAATACCCCTATCTCCGCTAGAACAACAAGAAGTTAGTGACTTCATAGATGATCAACTTCGCAAGGGCTATATTAGACCCTCCAAGTCACCTCAAACTTCTCCTGTCTTCTTTG
>JBBPNA010000433.1:0-21917 GCA_038090555.1 Boletus subcaerulescens | reverse complement strand
TTCCTTGAGGCCTACAAGCCTAATAGACCATCTTCTCACAAGAGACTTACTCATTGCAAGAGCCCTCTAGCTAGCAAAGCCATCACAACTACCAGTTGCTCATAGATTGAATAACTAGGTCGTTACAGCCCTCCTCTTCAAGCATAATGCTCTCATCACCATGACCCTCTCCAGTAAGTACAGGAGCAAGGTCATAAGCGACTGTGGCTTCGCCGAATTATTGGAGGATCTCAAGCTCCAGTTGAGCCTCTGAGTTCATTACGACAGAGGTCATTTCCTCCACTGGTTGGCCTAGCGAAGCAGCCTTGCACTCATACCACTCCCTCGTGCGGTTCAAGGATTCATTGGAGCACACAATCCTGAGCTCCTGTCTGATGGGCTCATGGATGATACTGGTGGAGGGGTTGCTAAACCCTCCAGAGGCCTCGATTTGGACGATCATTTCTCGGCTGGCAGTTCGGGCCCAGACAACTGCATCGTCGGCATCATGAACACTAATGCTGTTAGCAGCAATGTACACTGCGATGTCGGTCATGGTAGCCTAATTGCCGAACTGGCCAATTCAGGTTACCGGGCCTTTGTGTAGTGGGGTCACCATAGCCCACTCGAGAAGGGGTCAATACCGTCCAGGTACCATCAAGAGGTGTACAAGGCCTCACACCCATACCATTCGATTGAAGTTGTTTCGTGGAATGGGAGCAAGGCACTCCATTATGAGGAATCCCTGCACTTGTCATCGCGCAGGGGGATTGAGGTCAGAGTCCTCATTGTCGGAGTAAATATTACACCCGACCATTCCCGGGAACATCTTGCAGAGTCCTCCGCAGCTGCTCAGAGGACAAGCCATCTGGCACTTTTTGATGAAGGTTACCTAGTCGTTGACTGGGGCATTGAGCGAAGGTGTTCCTCAAGGGAGGCATTGTGCCTTCAGATTGAGGATGATAGGTCCTCAAGAGCGAGAGGACTCCTCAACCTTGGGTGGAGAGTGGTCGGGTTGGTTGATGATTCGAGTAATAAGAGTTGATTGGGGATTATTCCCTGGAGTGGAGTTGGCATCGCCTGGGGGTGACTGAATTGGCTGGGAGGTGATGTGCTCTTGTAACGCTTGTGCAATAATTGGTGGGGGGAGAGCCACTGTTTCGGCCACATTGGCCTGCCTTTTCTCATCACAAAGGTGCTCCTTCTTCTTCTTTGACTTTTCAGAGGCCCATACAGGTGGTCTCCATTGCTCCATGGCAACTTTCATGAGGTCACTCACCTCGAGGGATTTGTGTTTCCTCCACAAGTGGAGGAAAGTGATCAGGTCAGAGGCCTGTCGGTATGAGGGTGATCTACCCTCTTCCTCAAGATGTGCAGCCTTGAAGATAGCACATATTTCCTCCGCAGAGTTGTAGAGGTGGACGGGACCCATGATCCCTGCATCGAAACAGATGGCAACATTGAGTAATCGCCTGGTTGGTGTCAGGGGAGGTTGCCCAGCATTATAGTTGTTGAGGGCGCATGTGATTGCCTCCCCCTGGTACGTGTAAACGTAATTGCTCATTCGAGCAAAGAGAGTGTGAACGTTCTTTGCGTCGCAGGCATCTCCCAGTATGATAACGTTATGAAGGGGCTCTTGCCCCGTGAATTTGGGGAACAAAGTTCCCTGGACGAGGTTGAAGGGGTCAGGCCCTTGGACCAAGTCGTCCATTTGAACGTCTTCATATAGGACTATGATGTGGTTTGGTGGAGGGGAGGTTTGGCATTCCTTCCCCTTGCATGAGGAAGTGGTGGTGGTAGAAGGAGGAGCAATAGCAGTGGGCTCTGCCTGCACCCTCCCCGTGAAAGAAGATGACGCTGGGGTGACTCAAGAAGGTCCAGCCTGGGGTTGGTCCTTGGTCATGGGCACCCCCGTTTGAGTCTGATCGGTTTGGGGCATAACCCCCTGTGTGAGACATGTGATTTCCTCGCGCACAACTGCTAAGTCATGCGCGAGGTCATCGCATTGGTGATGGAGACGGTCCACCTGAGCATATAGGTCCTTGGGAGGTTCCCTCCCACAAAAGGTTGTGGCGTGATCAACAAGACCATCCACTGTGCTCCTGAAGCCATTTCCGCTCACGGCAGCGCCAATCCCGACATGTTGCATGTAGTCATTGCATGTCATGCAATGATTCTCATGTTGCACGAGGGGGAGGAAGGGGTGGTCGATCCACCTTCTGGGAGATTCTCTACATGGCATTTACGACGCCGTTCAGATGGGGAGCGATCCCGTTGATGCTTGCCACTGCTGGTCGTTTGACCAGCTGGTGACACGTCATGAGCTCGTGATTTGTCTTGTGACAGTGATCTGCCACGAGATGGAGAATGGGAGATGGATAAAAAAGGCATTGGTGAACGCATTGTGGGAGAGGTGCCACGTTGTGACATGTTGCTGGTGCAACGGGATGGTTGTGGTATGTGGAAGAGGAGAGATGTGGGTGGACCACGTGTAACTTAAGTAGATTAGAATTTGAAAAAGGAAAAAGATGTGAAAAAGGAAATGATTGATGAGACTAGGTAAACTACTATTAGCTATAACTACATGTATGGCTTTCTTTTTTATTTATTGTTGTTTATTTTGTTCAAAATGTGTCTTAGTCCCACCACTAGTGGCAGGACTGAGAGCGTCTGGATACACATTTTGTCCTATTGGTCAATTGGTGTATATCCGCCACTCCTTGGAGTTTGAGGTACCTATCCAGGGCCTCTAACTCCTCACAGTTGGAGCTTTGCTCCCACGTGGAATCTCCCAGATTCCATTTGATGAGGAATTCGACTTTGTTCTTAGTCCATCGATGGGCGATAATCTCATCAATGAACCATTCGTCCTCGTCAGATTGTCTGACATCATAGAATGCTTGTACGTCCCTCTTAGGGAATAGTATATTGTCATTCCTTTCATACTGGCATAATAACCTGATGTGGAACGTCGGGTGAATATACCTTTTGTGTAGCTCCTCCAGGAGTTCTAGGGTATAGGTGTCATTGACACCGTCCCTCTTTATGACCTTTATTGGTCTGATGTACTTAGGGACGAGCTTTCTCACTTGTCCTTTCAGCATAGTCAAGTTTGTCATTGTGAGATACACAAGGTCTCCAACCTGAAGGGTTCTCCCCTCCTTTCATTTTTTATTTGCATGGTACATCTGAACCACTTGGCTCTCAATAATGGCATCATGTGCCATTTCTAGGTTTTGAATCGCCTGTTGTACAAACGATTTAATTCCTGGTGCAGTTGAGGGTTTTCCCTCTTTTATATGTTGTGTTAATGCAGGCATGTACCCATGATTGAGCTCAAAGGGTGCGAAACCCGTAGAGCTACTTATACTGGAATTAAGTGCAAATTCCATCATTGGCAGCTTTGCTGTCCAGTCTTTCAGATCGGGTCACACCGTTGCCTGTAGTATCTGCACTACGCTCCAGATTGCCCTTTCTGAGGCACCATCAGTCTGTGGATGGAACACAGTAGATATCAGGAGCTTTGCTTCTAGCATGCGGTGTAATTCATGCCAAAATTTCGATGTGAATTTCACATCTCAATCAGAGACAATAGTCTCAGGTAATCCATGAAGTCGTATGACTTCTTGGATGAACTTCTGAGCAAGTTCGGATGCCTTGATTGTCGTTTTGACAGGTACCAGATGTACCATAGATGTCAAGCGACACAGTACAACCCATAAATAGTCATATCCTTCACTTGGTGGGAATGGTCACATGAAATCCATGGTGATTGATCCCCACAGTTGTCTTGGAATTGGTAGGCTATGAAGTAGCCCTTGGGGTAATTGATTTGAGGGTTTGGTGGCCTGGCACGTTGGACAAGTTCAACAGAACTTGTTCACTTCTCTGCCAAGCTTTGGCCACCAATATTCTCTGTGGATATAATCCACAGTTCTCTGGGCACCAAAATGCCCAATAGTCCTATGAGCTTGCTCTATTATCATGGTGATTATACTATTGCCCTTGTATATAGTATGGGGGAGACATAACACTTCCTTTTCCCCTCGATTCATTGTGTATAGAAGGCCATCCTTCTTGGTGAATTGAGGGAAATGGCTCGATTGGGCCAAAACCTTTGCGAGCATTGGCTCACTTTTATATCCTCTGCGAATAGTGTTGAGGAAACCAGATTGATCCCCATATTGTATGAGAGGTTCTCGTGATGTCCCGGCGGATTCAAAAACTGTTGAATTCTCCTCCACACTAGTGCGAGGGGTGTTCTCAGTATTCTTCTCCACAGCCGAGGCCATTTCCTGTGCCTCCAACATATGGGTCTCCCGTTTTTCAGCAAGACATTTACTCTTCTGAGGGTTAGCTTTTTCCTTGATGGTCATTGCTTTTAATTCAAGCCATCTATCCTGGGAAAGATCATCCCCTTTAGGGTCTAAATGTGCGTCTGCATTGGCCCAATCAATATCTTCTTCAGAGGTGCTATCACCTTCCTCCCTTTCATAGTAGCAAGATAAACAGTCTGCTACACGGTTCTCTGAACCTTTGACATAGATGATCTCTGTGTTAAATTGCAACATGTAGTCAATCCAATGGATTTGTCTACTAGACAGTTTCCGCTGTGTTTTGAGGTATCCGAGTGCCTCATGATTGGTGACGATCTTGAACTTGAACCCAAGGAGTTTGTCCTCCCATTTCAGCAGAGCTTTGATTATTGTGAGAGTTTCACGTTCAAATGTTCTGTAGTTCTGTTAAGCATCACTCAACTTTTTGGACATAAACCCTGCTGGGTGACATGTTTTCCAATCATTCCCTTGTCCATACACCGTGCCGACCCCATATAGGGATGTGTCACATATGAGCCAAATTGGCTCTTCTTTCCTTGGATCAATAGGCTTCAGTATTGGGTACTTGCAAGCCAAATCTTTAATCATCTGGAAGCATTGGTCATGGACTTCTCTCCACTTAAAGGGATATCCATTTCTTTGGATTCCCGTCAATGGTGTTGCGTATGCTGATACATCAGGCATGAACTGTGCCAAATACTCAACTAGTCCTACGAAGTGTTGGACTTCATTCAGGGATTTAGGCGTTCTCCAGCTGCGGATTCGGGACATTTTGTTTTTATTGGCATGAATGCCCTTATGGTCAATTATATGACCTAAACAGTCAAGTTTTTCAGCATAGAGGTCACATTTCTCCTGTTCTAGGTAGAAGTCGGCCTTTTCTAGTTCATCAAATACAATCCGGAGGTGTCTCTCATGATCCTCCAATGTGTTGCTATAGACAAATATGTCGTCAAGGTAGATGTATACAGCGTCCAATGTGATCTCTAAATATCACTGTTATCAGATGTTGAAACATCGCAGGGGCATTGCAATCCCCTTGTTGCATAACCTGACTGATGAAGGTTCCGTAAATTGTAGCGAAGGCCATCTTCCAGACATCTTCTGGTTCAATCCGGACCTGCTCTTGCTACGTCCATTTGGATCTGATCTTGATCCAGGAACAGGGTCACATCTTTGACTGTGTTATTGTTCCATTTGCAGCAGTCAATGACTGTCCACAGTTTTCCATTTTTCTTTGGGATGCATAACATTGGTGCAGCCTGTGGGACACTTTTCATTACCCACCATTTTGCATCGGTGTACAGTTGGATCTTGTCTGACAGTTGTTGTTTTAGTGCGTCTGCACAACGAGGAAGATGATAAGCATAATGCTTGCTTTCCTCGTTTAGCGGGATTCTATGATTGACCCCCTGCAATGGAGGAAGTTTATTGACCATTCCTCCAAGTCGATGGTTATATTTGTGAAACCATTGATTTCTCAGCTGGGGGATGTCACTCTCTGTTAGTTTTGTTTTTGTTGTTATTGCAGCTAAATGCTGTTTCGACGAGTCATTCGTCATTTTATATGTTCTCTCCTTATCCATATCCCCTTCTCCCATAGAGCCCTCATGGGGTCATTCAGACCTTGTAGGGCTCGCGAGTCATTCAGACTTTTGAGGAAGTCGTGCCAAAATTCGCAAGTGAATTTCTGGTATCTTCTCCTCAAGAAAATTGATGGTCTTATGACCAATCTGAATCTTCTGATTTGTGAAATTTAGAACAGCTCACTGTTCTTGGAGAAATGGTATCCCCAGGATACAATCATATTGATTGATGTTAGCTACATCAAAATAGATTTTGGAAGTTCTACTTCCAATTTCAATGCATGATTTACTACCATGGGTGATCTTTGATCGGCTGCCTATGCAGCCTAGTTGCAATGTGAGCTGGTGCTCTAACGGGAATATGTTCATCCCTGTGACCCTTACAAATGCAGGGCTCATGAAATTCCCGGTACTTCCAGTATCAATCATGATATATGCCATGCATCCATTGATGTTTGTTTTGATAGTTGCACATCTGTGCATTTCAGGTGTTATTTGAGGGCAAATACCCCCTTCAGTCATATCAGCTGTGTTTTTTGTATGCATTGCATACCGAAAAGTTCAACACTCATTGGTTGTCTGACTTTCCCTTTTAAGTTGGATTGTGGCCAACTGAATGTTTGAATGACCTAATGGACTTTCATAGTCAATTGTAATCAAGCTGTGTGGTGTCGCTATTACCACATTGTCATTGTATATGACTATTTCACTTCTGGGTAGGGTAGGGAGTAGGATGCGATCTATATGTAGAAGCTCCCTCACTGCGCCTTCCCATAATTCTGACGAGAACCCATGGTGGATCATCAGATGAGCATGATTGGCAGCATTCTCAGATGCTTGTCTGATTGCCCTAGTAGTTCTTACTATGCATGTAGCTAGCATTTGTAATGCACTACGGACACAGCCAACGTGTAGTCCATGTCCTTCCATCTGTGCTTTGTCACAGTCATCCCATCTGTGATCATATTTGCATCATGCAAACTGTTGTGTATATTGTTGGGCAACAGACAACAATGGGACTCCATCAATAGCATGCTTGGATATATGTTCTACTTGAGCATTGCATTCTGGGCATGAATTGCCCTTATGGATAGGACCATACAGTGGGGACCATGTCCACTTGAGGGTGTCAGTGCCTTCCCGGGGGAAATGTCCCTCTGGCTCCATTGTTATATCGGAGCCAGTTATGCTCGACTCCCCTAAACGTTCTGACTTGGGGCAACTTTCTATCTGCCCCTCTCGATTTACCCAGACAGTTCCCAGTCAGGTGTCAAGTATAACCTTATGCGGGTCAATCTGGAGTGCTGTATGTTGCTCCTTATGGTCCCTTAGGTCCTGAATGAGAGATGTCACTTCTCTCTCTATTTCGTCACTATGATGACCAGCTCTGATTAGAGCAGAATGGACTGCCATTGTTTTTACTAGGAGATCTAATCTCTCCTTTTCTGTGACTCTCAAATGGTGCACCATCAAATGGCAAGCCATGTGCAGACGTTCATCTGCTGCGCTTAGTGGCTCCTGGCATGTCCTAGTGCCATAGTCGATGCCTCTGTCAAATTCTTTGTTTGCAAAACGTTCTGGGAACCTGTCAGAGACCTTATTTCTTCTTGTCGAACTCCGGCTGAGATCCGGAGGGTTTGATGTTTGATGAAACGAAGTCCAGAGGTAGTAGACCAACTCCGAGGATAATGGAACAAAGTCCGTTCAGAGATGATAGATAGGGGCTCTGACATTTGTTACTGACTAGTAGCGATGTCCGGAGATGTCGGAGGATGGAGAGGCCAAGGAGCGGAGGGGGTGAGGACATTGGCACAGGACTTATGTGTCGCGCCCTTGCCAGACTCACGGGTCCTCGTATTTCAAAGAATCAGGGATTTTAAGGAGGAGATGAGGAGATCATAGGGAAGGAGCGAGATTGGAAGTAATAGGGCTTTAGTTGATTTTCGTACTACTCTACAACAGAGAATACAGAAGTGTTATATACACCAAAAGTCCGGAGGAGATCTGGGTCCGCAAATACTGTGTGAGGCGATGTACATAGGAGCAGAATGATGATCAGAGTGGAGCACAGAACACAGCCGGGGCGGGCTGTACCGATTGACAGGCGAAATACAAGCTAGAGCTGAAGGGGGTTGATTAGAGGTACAGAATTTGGAGGTACAGGTCCAAGGTATGTCCGATGACTTGAGGTCAAAAGTACTCTGAGGTATTCCAGAGTTGGAACGGAGTTGGACTTGTCAAATATCTTGGTCTGAGGTAAACGGTGTTCTGAGGTATTCCAGAGTTGGCCAGAGTTGGACTTGGTGGATTTCTGGGTCGTGACAACCACCTTCTTTATCCATCATGTCCACTTGGTAGTTACATTAGCAAACCTACATTTTTTCTGGGTAATTAAAATCAATGACAAGACTGACAGGCCTAAATGGACTGATCACTGATGGATTGACCTGACTGACTAAACTGATTTACTGACCAGCTGACAAAATGATATATTGAATGGACTGGTTGACTAACCAACTATGTACTTAGCTGATAAACTGACAACATTGACAAATCTGACTGACTAAACAACTGACCAACTGATGTGACTGATGGAAATGACTAACTGATCAACTAATGACCTGATAGACTGAATTGGCTGAATTGACTGACAATCTGGCTGACTGATAGACTGATATGACTGACTGACTGGTGAGATGACAAGATTGACAAGACTGACCAGATGATCAATTGACTTACTGGGTGAACTGATGGAACTGATATCACTGGTTAATTGACAAGGTGATATGTTGATAGCCCTGAGGATGCTGATAGCAATGAATTACTTGTGAACTGAGGGACTGAAAGTACTGATAGCGCTGCTGTCAGTCATGTCAGACAACACAGAAAGGTTTACTGATGTGTGCTCAAACTCCCTGTCCAACATCCCAAACATCTCAATCTTCTGCTGCTTGATGAACATGCCGTCCATTCCATCCTCACCATAGATGAATTGAATGAGATCTCCTAGGGAGTTCTGTATGGTACCATCATAGCAAACCATGACATCATCTAACATCTTGACGAGACGTCATTGGATATAACCTGTCTCGACTGTCTTGATGGCCATATCTATCATCCCTCTCGACCAGCCATGGCATGGAAGAAGTACTCCTGGGACGTCAGCCCTCTCAGGTAGTAGTTCTCCACGAACCCTCTTGCTTTGGGGCTGAAGCTGTCCTTCATAAAGTGCAGTAGCGTCTGATGGTGGAATCCAAACAGTATATGGCACCCTTCAATGCTCTGCTGCCACACACAAACTGACATCTGAGAAATATTGATTGTTAGGGTGCGATTCCAACAGCCACTCAAATTGAGCATTGTGAAGAGAAAGAATCTAATATTCCAAAACTGGGGACTTTATGATACAGGACATGCTACTTATATACCTTTGGGATATGTGCACAGACCAACAAGATAAGGTGATATGGAACAGTATAGAACTTAATAGAACAATGTGATAGTGAAGAGAGATAGTGTGAATATGTGAAGAGGTGAAAAGTGAAAATAGTCTTTACATTACCCCCTTTTTACAGTCGAAGTTCCATTAGAGACCATTTGGTTGTTTATGAATGCTCAGAATGGATGAAAATCTGAACTTCACAAAACCTTGGTAGTGACCGGAGGAGGAGGGGCTTTTTGACAAATTGGACAGGTACAGGGAGAATCTTCAATATCATAATTGAAGGCTGCATGGAATCGGAGTGTTTTCTGAGGTCGCGGAGCTGTGGGATGAGAACGATGGAAGTCTTTAATGGCATCTGTGGCATGGGAAAGTTTGTCATAAGGAATCCATTCATTTTCCTCAGACAGGAATCCTTTCCAATGAATGAAATACTCTATATGGTTTCATCGTTCTTTTGATGCTAAGATTTCTTCAATTTCCTGTTCTTCACTGGTGGTGGAGGTGGTGCTTTCTGTTGGGAGGGGATTTCGCCTTTATGATAGGGATGTAGGAGGCATTCATGGAAGACGGGGTGAATTTCTCACCATTTAGAATCAAGTTTGAGTTTGTAGGCGGCTGCACCAACTTTTTCTACCACTTTAAATAGACCATATCTTTTATCTCCGAGTTTCTTTGCAGGTCGATCTGATCGAATATTCGTTCCTTCAAGAAGAACCATATCTCCTTTTTTTGTATTCTTGTGGAGCTTTCGCTTTCCGATCATAGAACTTTTTCATATCGCTTGAAGCGTGTTCTAATGATCGTTGAGCTTGTTCGATGGTTCTTTTCATTGAATTGATAAAGGTTTCGGCAGATTCATTTCAGATTGTTTTCTGATTTTCCTGTCTTATGACTGGCTGTTGACCGTAGTTTAACATAAATGGCGAGAACCCTATTGTAGCAGTGGTATTTTGATTGTGGGTGAATTCTGCCAATACCAGCCAGTCTGTCCAGTCTGTTTGGAGATGGTTTATATACAGTGAAGGTATTGTTCAACTGTAGCATTATATCATTCTGTTTGTCCATCAGTTTGAGGGTGGAAGGCAGTTGATGGGTTTCCTTCAATTTTCAGCATTGCATAAAGGTCCATCATGAATGACAATATGAATTGTGGACCTCTATCTGATATCACCTTTTTGGGAGTTCCATGGAGTTTAAAGATGTTATCACGGAATATAGTGGCAACTCCTTTGGATGTGATGTTGGTGGAGATAGGGAAAAAGTGTATCATTTTTGAAAATCGATCTACTACCATTAAGACTGTGTCTTTCCCTTGTGATTCAGGTAAAGGACCAATGATATCTACGGAAATGATTTCCCAAGGGGCTTGTGGAATTTCATTGGAATGAAGAGGTGTTCAGTGGGTTTGTGTGATGGGTTTTGTCTTCTGGCATTTATCACATCCTTTTATGTATCTTTTTACGTCTTTAGTGATAGTGGGCCAGTAGTACTTTTGCATGATTAGGTCACATGTTAGGCATGTCCAGGGATGTCCTGCAAGAGGGTGGTCATGGTTTTCGATTATGACATTCTCATGTAATTGATCGGATTTTGGGATGTAAAGAAGATCTTTCCAGTATACTACTTTGTCTTTTTGTGACCAGTCCATTTCTTTCTTTTCTAACCCTTTGATTATAAATTTCTCTTGTAGATGTTGTATTTTTGCAACCATTGACTCAACTGGCTCTTCGAGGGGGCGTACTGCAGCCTCACACTCGTGCTCTTGTTGTTTTGTCATTCCGATGGAGCACACAGTAGCTCCTTCGATCAACAAGTTTGGTGCAAAAAGGTTTTCGGAAAGGAGTACATGATGTTTGTTATCATTTTCTACCCCCTTTTCAAAGTCTGGCCTCCGGGACAGAAGATCTGCTGGATTATTTTTTCCAGGATGATGAATCATTGTAAAATGATATTCTTGGAGTAGTTGATGCCATCTCGCTTGTTGCCAAGAGAGATCCTGTGGTTTTTTAAAGAATTCAAGATTTTTGTGATCTGTGAGAATCTCAAAGGGTTGAGCAGCGTCGAGTAGGTATTGACACCATTCCTTGATTGTGTAAACAATTGCTGCCATTTCCAAATCAGTGGCGTGATAATTTCTTTTGGCATCACAAAGTGATTGGGAAATGAAGGCAATTGGGTGCCAACAATCATTTTGCTTTTGGGTAAGAATTGCACCAATACCAATACCAGATCCATCCATTTTGACACGGAATGGGGCATCATCTGTAGGCATGGCAAGGGCAGGGGCAGAAGTAATGGTGGATTTTAATTGTTCAAACGCCTTTTAACAGTTAGCGGTCCAAATGAATTCCTTCTTTTCGGACATGAGAGCATTGAGCGGTTGAGCGATCTTTGCGAAATCTTGGACAAATCATCAGTAGAAATTGAGGAATCTGAGGAAACCTTGGAGTTGTTTGCAAATGGTTGGGATAGGCCACTCTAGGATTCCTTTGACCTTTGTAGGGTCCATTTTTATGACTTGATGACCGACTGTAACAGATGCTATAACTCGCAACCTTTATTCTCTCGTCTTCGCCTCTTATTGCTTACCACATAGCTAAGTCTTAACAGATAAACCCTTGCAACTCTTATCTTATCAAGTCACATGTCTAGTCACGTGATCAGTCACATGACCTTATCTCTTATCTCGGCTGTGCAACACATGTTGTACACATGTTATCCTCATGCTCGCCTCATGCTTTTCCCTTTGATTCACTTTCCCTTATCATCCAATGGCATTAATCCCTCTTATCTAGGCTATGCTTATCTTACCTCATGGTAACCAGTATCAGAGATACTTACCACTTATAGTCTCTAACACAGCTTGGTCTGTGCATAGTCTCTCTTAGTATATATAGTTGCACTTTAAGTAGTATAGACCTTAGTCTATTTCTCTTGTTCTCTTCCCATTGCCCTCTTATTGTTTCCCTTACTCCTATCTAAAGGCTCTAGCCTTGCAATAGACCCTATTGCCATCCTCACATAGTCTCAGCAAGTGCCATATAGGACTTCTCGAACAGCCATTGTTCTCCGTTAGGACTTTGGTTGTTACACCGACTATGAGTCCAAGGTATTCGGTTTCTGTTTGTTTGAACTCGCATTTGATATGTTTCAGAGACAACTGGTTTTCATGCAGTATTTGTAATACTTTGCATACAATTTCTCTGTGTTCTTTTAGAGTCGCCGTGAATATCATGATATCATCCATGTAAACTACTACTTTTCCTTGACCAATAAGATCATGGAATAGGTGGTTTATCATGGTTTGGAATGTTGCAGGCAAATTTGTAAGTCCAAAGAACATTATGAGTGGTTCGAATAAACCCTTGTTGGTGTGGAAGGCTGCCTTCCATTCGTCTCCTTATTTCATTTGTACATTATTGTAACCCCATCAAATATCAAGTTTCATATAGTACTTCAAATTCATGAGTTTATCGATTAATTCAGAGATGAGGGGTAAGGGGTACCAGTTTTTTACAGTGATAGCATTTAGTTTCCGGTAATCTTGTACAGGTCGGAGTTTTCCATCCTTCTTTTTGATGAAGAAGAAAGGAGATGTGAATGGGGATTTAGAAGGTCAGATCCTTCCGGTTTTTAGGTTCTCGTCGAGGAATGAATTGAGTTCCTTTTGTTCACTCAGTGTAAGATTGTACATTTTGCAATCTATCACATGATCTCTGGGTAAGAGTTTGATCACGTGATCCCATGGATGTCGGGGCGGCATTTCATCGAAGTTTTCTTTTTCAAACACATCTTTGAAGTCATGGTAATGCTCTGGCATGATGTTCTTGAAGGTTTGTTCATATTTCTCCTTCTTTTCTTTGATGTCTAGATCTGTCGCTAATATGCATACATAGTTTTCTACATTGAGTTGGAACAGGCAATTTACTTCGCCTTCCTCGCTTTCCTCATCCTCATCATCCTCTATTGGGAGAAGGTTGGGGACATGATCATCTTGACAGGTGAGACTTATTTCTCCCTTTTTCCAATCAATCTGAGGGTTATGGACTCTTAGCCAGTTGTGTCCTAGGAAGACCGGATGGGTACTCAAACAAGTTACTGCTAGAGCCAGTTTTTCACGGTGATCATTGATTTGTAATTCTAGCACTGTGAATTCCTTAAAGACCCTCTGTTATTGAGTGTTCCATCTGCATTGTATACAGGGATTGTTTTAGGTAGATCATATACCTGGAGTTCATGTTCTTTTACAAATCATTCATCTATTGACGATCCACTACATCCCGAGTCTACAAGGGCGATTGTTCATACTTTAGATCCATTGGGTTTATGTATTTCTATGTTGGGTTCCAATGAATCTTTTGATCATTTTCATGTCACAAATCAGGGTTTCTTTTGTAGATCACAAATTATCAGATGAGCTTCTACATCACTCATTGAATGTATTTGATGAACTAGTTCTGGCACTACTTCAGGTAGACGTGTTTCATGCACAAAACTTTTGCGGTGTTTTAATGTCCTCTTTTCATTGGTATGATCTGCCATATAATGGACCAGGGTCAACCTTGTTTAGCCAACTTCTTTCAGATGACTGTTTTTGTTTTGATTCTCACTGGAGAATCGTTATCTTCTTTGATACAATTGGATCTTCAAGGGGGCGCACAGCAGCCTCACGCTCAATCACTTTTTGTTCCGAAGGTAATAATTCATTAATGTCTTGTTCAGACAAAAATGAATACATTGATCTTACATCCAACCATTTTTGTTCTATGGTGGATGGCTTGTTTGTCATACTTCTTACTTCGACAACTTTTGGGAGTTCAACTGTTTTTTGGTTTTTTGGAAGTTTAACAGTTATCTCAGTCTCACCTTCATCATTTGTGAGAATAGAATATTTATTGAATGATGATGACTTAGTTGGACAAGTATTTGACTGTATTACTGTCTGCTTTGAAAACCCTCCTTCTCTACTTCCCCAATTTTACAGGCTAACTCTTCACCTGATGTGAACTCTATTGTTTTGCCCCTGAATTCCATGGTTTGGATCTTTCGGGGGCAGGGTTTGAAGTGTTCTTTGCATGGCCATGGTTGACCACACTTGAAACATTTTCCTTCAGCGCGCATTTTTCCTATGTCCATTGGAGTGCCAGATCCACCAAATGTTCCCATTTGATTCGGGTGGATTTCTGCAGGGGGGCGCACAGCAGCTGCACTAGAGCCTGCGGGTTCTTTCCTTGGTTGCCACTGATTGATGGTGGGTTTGGCTTTCCAGCCGTTCTTTCTTAACTGTATTTCAGCCAAGATTTGTTCTGCTTTGACAACAGTGTTTTCCCATTGTTTGATGTCTTCAGATTCGAGCATAAATGGGAATGCTCTTGCAACATACTCTGTGATGTTGTTATGAATTCCAGTCTGAATGATTCTGATCAACATTTGACCGTGGGTTGTGATGTCTAATTCCGCTTGCAGAACTAGATGCTTTAATCTGGTGAAGAAATCCTCCACTGATCCTTTTCCTTGGGTGATGGTGTGCAGTTCCTCTTCTGCCTGCCTTTTGAGTCCTGCCAGTTGGAAGACTTTGTTCAGATGGTTCATGAAGTCTTTGTACTTCATATTTTGGATGGTTGGCATGTACCTATCCACCCAAAGATCTGTATGTCTTGCAGCAGCACCTTTTCCTCCCATGTATGAGAGTGCTGTCATGATTTTCTGAGCATCTGTTGATTGCTCAGTTTCTCCTGCAATGTACAGGATGATTTGTCGTTTCCAGTGAACGAACTCAGTTTTGTCACCTTTAAATATCAAGGGTTTGGTGATCATGTTTTTCTTCGATCCTCATTGAGTCGAAGCTGGAGGTGTCGGAATATGAGGAGTGGGAGCTCGGGGAGCAGGTAGGAAAGGAGATGGTCTTTTGGGAAGGAAATCCCTGCTTAGGACGTTTACACGAATGTGTTCCGTCATTGGTGAGGATGACATTGGAGATGTTGCTGGCCAAGGCCGAGGTGCAAACATTGGGGTGGGAGTTGGGACCGGAGTTGGTCATACGAATGTGTTGTAGGTACCATAGTTTTCTGGGTCCTCGAATATTGGTGGTGGACCTGCTGCTGGTCCCATAGACTAGAACCTTTCCAACCATTGAGCGTGTCTTTGGTTGTAAGTGGCAAAGGTCCATAAAAGACCGCTTTGTGGTTAGGGGGTAGGAGGTAGTGGGAGAGAAGTGGCAAGATCTGTCATATCAAATGTTTGGGACATTTTGCTTTGTCTGAACTCTGAGTTATGGGTTGTCTCACTCAGTTCTGGACCATGTGCCTATGGAGGATGCACAGTTGCCTTGTCCTGTCAGTCAAAGTGACTGATGGTAACACAGAGGGCTGAATGTGGTGGAATTTGGAGGTAAGGGTACAGAATACAATTTGTAAACTAATGCCCTGAAGGCTTTGAAGGGCTGTGTCATTCATAACTTTTAACCGGAGGTACCCTGGCTACGGGCATGCCATCCAGCACTACAACTGTATGTGTTGTATAAACGACGTGATGTATGGTAATCACACGAACCGGGGATTGTATGTATCATGTATCCCTATATGCCTGGGTTGGAGTCACCCAAGAACCTGCCCTAGTGCACTATGGGCTATAGCAACATTATCCAATTTAATATGCTGGACAAGCATGTGATACACAGTTTGCTTGGTTGTGGTCTGACAACAGATAGTGCACTGTGACACAGATTTTCCTTAATCCTGGAATCCGGGTATACCACAACAATGGAGGTGTCGAGGGCTTAAAGAAGAGCTCGCCAACTATTGCACTATGAGGCTTACACACAGTGGCCCACAATGTTGCAATAGCTAGTAGCCGGCGTTGCCGCACGGGCTACTTAGGAATCTACTCTAGAGTTACTTACCTTGGAGTGGGTTGGGGTTCTCAGAGATGATAGCGGTTGCTGGTCAAGAGAGATGTATTATATTCAGACTCAGTCAAGTCTTATATACACTTTGCAATGCTTACTTAATATAAGGTCATGTGACTGTAAGTACGTGTCCTTTCAACACTCCCCCTTGTCTAGTATATGGTAGATACATAGATATCAAAGTGAGGAATATAAAGTAAATAGAAACGTCCACACAGTCTTACAACAGCGAGTTGAATTCCAAACCGAGCTGGGAGCGAAACTCCTTGAACTTGACATGTCCAAGGTTCTTAGTGAACATATCCGCAGGGTTGTCGGTCCCTGGGATAAAGAGCAGCTCTACCTGCTTCCATAGCATCACAGCATCACATACGAAGTGGTAACAGATCTGGATATGTTTGGAATGTTTTTCAGTAACTGGGTTCTGCGCAATGAAGAGCGAACCTTGATTGTCACCACAAACAGGGATGGGGCCAAGGCGATAGCCAAGTTCTTCCTTCATTTGATGAATCCAAATAGCCTGGCATGTACAGTCGCTTAAGGCCATGTACTCAGCTTCCATAGAAGACAGAGCTGTGGTCTTTTGTAAGTGTGAGTTCCACAAGAACACACCATCCACGAATTTCAGGTAGAAACCTGTTTGTGAGTGAGACATAACTTTGTCTTGTCCCCAGTCAGAGTCAGTGCAGGCAATGATGCCTTTACCAGTCTTGCCACTATATACAAGAGAGTAGTCTCGGGTACCGAGAAGGTACTGGCAGAGGTATAGAGCCTTGTTCAGGTGCTCTTCTGATGGGTTTGCAGACATGTGGGCAAGTTGGGTAACCGCATATGAGATGTCAGGTCTTGTGCCAATCATAAGATACAGCAATGATCCAATGACCTGTTGGAATTGCATCCGAAGTTCTGGTTGGATGGGGAGATCATTCTTCTCTGGGTAGTAGCCCTGATGGAGAGGGGTATTGATGATTTTTGTGTTAGTCATGCCACATCACTCTATGACTTTGTCGAGGTATTTGTCGCAAAAAACCATTTTGAATTGTAATACCTTATAAGGCATTACAAGGTTAAAATATGCTGTCAAGGTTACAATACAGTTAGAATATACCGCTAAAAATGGCAAGGTGGTTACAATACCAAGGCACTCATTCACAAGGCAGTTCCAATTTGGTTCCAATCATCGAAACCAAATACGAACAAAACCCCTATTACAATGGGACCGTACAAATTCCAATCCATTCCAACCACCCCAAAGGGTCTCAATCCCAATTTCCAACCAAAATCATATTCTAACCATTCCAACCACCCTATTACTAGTTCCAACCCCCAATTTCAACCAAATTGTATTCCAACCATTTGTAGCTGGTCAGAATCCTACTCATGTGCAATCCAAAGCATTGAAAGTAGCACTAGTAGCTCATATTTTACAAAAACACACCATATCATTAGGACAAATAGATACTAATTCAGAGATAGTATGAGTATGATAATGGCAATGGCAACCCATGGAAATACTCACAAACGAGAGGGGGAAGATTCGACTGAAGTCATGGCGGACATCGGTATCGTTATCAGCTATGATTGTGGGCTGGAACTCATCGTCGGAATCGTCATTGCAGGGCTTTCGTCTCAGGGTCTTTGCCGCCGAATGAGTAGTGGGTGCCATGATGGGATTGAAGCGATGAGAATGGGGAACAGATGCATACAGAACATTGGACAGAAGGAAGAGAGTGGGTGCCACTGCCACGGCTGCCAGAAGTAAGGCCATCAGAAGAGAGCTCGCCATCACTCAGGTTGTGGAGGGCAGGGGGGGGGGGATGCCATTGTCAGGAGGGGTGTAAGAATGACCGAGGGAGGTGGTGGTGTAGTTGGCAGAGGGGGTGTACGAGTACTCGCTGAGGGTGTTGGTCAAGTTGAGGGTGTTGAAGTCAAGACGGGGAGATGAAGACGAGAGACCTGGCACTTGGAAAAGGTGAGCCAATAAGGCAACAATATATAAATGGTACATACAGGCCATGATTGAGACACCATAGGGAGACTGGCAGTCATTAGACATGGCAAGGACAAACAGCGGAGTACTCACAAGAGTGAAGGTGAGAAAGAAGGTTAGACGATGGAAAGTGACCTATCAATAAGAAGTCAGACAGCGTCAGGCCACAGCAATCGAATTACTCACAAAAGTCTAAGGAGCATGTGGAGAGTAGGATAGATGGATGGAGTAGACACACCGATGATTCAGAGTCAGAGGGAGTAGAGGTTGAGCTACATTGCGAATGAGTGTCAATGGCCACAGGAAGAAAAAACAACCAAAATTAGGAATCTGCCACCACCACAAGTGATATGTGAGTGTCTATGGTTTTCGTGGAATAGATACTAACTGCATGCTATTAGATCAAACTGCCCATCAAAATTGCCACTCCTCCACCTCCACCTCCTCCACCTACCAAGAAAGCTCCCGCACTGCCTGCCCCTGCACAACGCGCGTCCACCTCAGTCCCTGTGATTCGTTGCAACGACATTGAGCAGGCATCCGCACGTCCAAAGAGAGAGATCCACCCTCCCCCCCCGAAGGATCTACCATATCCTGATCCACCAAAGAAGCCGCAGAAGGCAAAGGTAGTCAAGGACAATGATATAGCAGAGCAGCTCAGGTTTTGCGTCAAGCTCTTGGCAGAGTTGCAACGGAAACAACACTGGACTGTCGCTCATCTGTTTTACGAGCCAGTTGGTTAGTGTCACATACCGTGTGTTCCATCTTACCACTGATTGAACCAGTATAGATCCGCTCAAGCTGGAGATTCCAATGTACTCCAGGATCATCAAGAAGCCAATGGACCTGTCTACCATATGGAAGAAGTTGGAAAACCACGAGTACCTGAATGCATCCAAGTTCTTTGATGATTTGAAGCTAATGATTCGAAATTGCTTCCTTTTAACCCTGCCAGCACGCCTGTCAATCAAGCAGGTATCGAGTTGCAATGCCTCTTTGATGAGGAGTGGAAGAATCTCCTACTGCTGCGGGAAGCGAGTGGGGAGGAAGAGGAGGAGGATGAAGACAAGTCAGAGGAAGAACACAACCGTGGGTCGATGTGTGTTACAACTTACCTTTTCTTCCTTACTTGTCGCTTGTACTACTACGCTAAACTCACATGTTCGAGTCTCGCCTTAGGACTTTCTTTTTCTTTTCTCGTCGCTGACTCTTCTCTTCCACGTAATCCTTATCAATTGCTTCGTCAGCGACTTCCTTCCACCACAGTCTTCCCTGTTCTATGCCTACCGGCCCTAAACTCCTTGTCTTGTATTTAAGACCGACTTGTAGCTCGGTTACACCTTAGCTTAGATCTCCCTTGATCTCCCTTGTAACAAACTCGCTATTTCGTGGAATTTACTTCCTTTGAAACCTCCTCGCCGAGTCTAAGTCTCACCACTAGCACAAGACTAGCTCCTCGTCCCTCGAACCCTTGACCCTAGAACCGTTGCCTAGTACTTAACTAAACAACGCCCCTTTGTTCAAAGGACTTCGTGTCGCCGTAAGGACACGCTTACCCCGAACCCTCGTCCCCTCGTACCTCCAAGGGCTACGCTCGTCCCTACCCGGGCCAAGCGTAACAATAACCAGCAGTCGGGTAGGCTGGGCTGGCAGGATGAAGGTGAGGAAACAGCCCTTGACGATGCTTATCGGGTGCGTATCAATGCACCGGATAACATTTTAACATTAAACAATCTGTCTAGGCTCCCTCAACTTTCTCAGCTCAAACCGCTGCTCACATGGCTGGTCCCTCTGGTTCAAGGATGTCAGCCAAGGGTGCTGGCAAGATAAGAACACCATCATGGGATGGTCGTTCTGCTTTTCGTCAACAGACACCCTACACACGCCACCCCCCCAACTCTGTTCGATCTTCTATTAGCCTTCCCTCCACTACCGCTTCTCCAGGTCCCAGCACCACCGCTGGCACTGCCAAAAAACCCACTTCCACCTCTGCGCGGATCAAGAATGACTTAAGTGAGAGGCTTAGTGAGTTCACACAGGAGACTGACAACCACTTGGAGGGGATCAGCAACAATCGCACCTGTCTGAGACCATATTTCTCCTTGTCAAACTCTGGCTGAGATCCGGAGGGATTGAGGTTGATGGAACGAAGTCCAGAGGTAGTAGACCAACTCTGAGGATAATGGAACGAAGTCCGTTCGGAGATGATAGATAGGGGCTCCGACATTTGTCACTGACTAGCAGCAACGTCTGGAGATGTCGGAGGACAGAGGGACCAAGGAGCGGAGGGGGTGAGGATATCGGCGCAGGATTTATGTGTTACACCCTTGCCAGATTTACGGGTCCTCATATTTCAAAGGGTCAGGGATTTAAGGAGGAGATGAGGAGATCATAGGGAAGGAGCGAGATTGGAAGTAATAGGGCTTTAGTTGATTTTCATACTAAAAGTACAACAGAGAAGTATAGGAGTATATATACGGTAGAGACCCGGAGGAAGTCTGGGTCTGAAACTACTGCGCGAAGGCAATGTACATAGGAATGACTGACAGAGGCAGAACACAGCCGGAACAGGCTGTATGGACTGGTACAGGGAATGCAGACTAAGACTGAAGAAGATTAATAAAGGTACGGGTCCGGAGATATAACTCCGTGGATGTCCAATGGATCTGTACATGTCCAAGGTTTCAGGATAGGGGCTAAACTCCGGAGTTGAACTCCTAAGGGAACTCCAGGTGGAGACAAACTCCTAAGGTGGAGACAAACTCCTAATGGAGTTCTTCGGAGGTGTGTGGAGTTTAGTGGAGTTGGCAGGAGGTGTATGGAGATGTACGGAGGTGACCAAATAGGGGTTGGAATGGGATATGACAGCACCTGTCGTTTTCTTGCAAAATTGAACCATGCTACTCGAGACAAGGAACTCGAAATGCAATGTAACCAGATGGACATGGAGCGTGCAAACACTGACATTGTTCACCGCCATGAGCTCAATCGCATGCAGAAAGAGATCGAGCGGGCAGACAAGGGCATTGAGCTGACAAATGCTGAGGGGAGGCGCTTTGCTCAACAAGCAGAGCTGGTCCAATTGCAGATCCAGCTGAAAGAAATGCAGCAAAACAACCACTCCTCATGAACTGGATCTGGCATTTTCCTTGTTATCCTCTTGCTTCCCCCCCTTCCATCACATCAAAATATTGCTGGATTCAAGACCGTGTATCCTACGTATGTTGTTGTCATGTCAAGCACTGGCATTGTATTCTTGGATCCAAATAAAGGATGTATTCTTTCTACTAAACTTGTCCTAGATGTGTAAACAGGCGCCTCATCAGCTCCGACCGGAATACTTGTCCCGGTGTTCCTTCAGGCACATCCACAACAATGGGAGCTGATGGATGGTACGGTTCTACTCCTTCTTGTCTAGCCCAACCTGTCATCTTCTCAACTCCCAAGTCCGACTCAAACTGGAGGATCATATTGTGGAGGATCAAACAGCATTGGATCCAATGCATCTTTGTATGTTCTTGTGTTTGCATGACTAACCAAAGCTCACGGAGGGACTGGAATCGTCCCTTCAATGCTGCAAATGCATGCTCCACCCAGACACGAACCTTCAGAGAACAGTGGTCAACAAATGGCCCAATCGGTGATATGGTGCGTTACCTTTGACAAATGCTTG
>JBBPNA010000432.1:0-17280 GCA_038090555.1 Boletus subcaerulescens | reverse complement strand
CCGGACGACCAGTTTCTCACAATTGGTGCATTAGATGGAGAAATCATCATCCGAGATCTCACAGACAGCTTCCCTTCATACTATTCTGCTGTAAGTACCATGTGTTTTTACACTAAATGGCGTGTTCCAACGGTTTTACAACATCGGCACTGATTTGCTTCTTTCTTTCTGACATCATTCATTCATATCACCGACACTGTACTCGACTCATGGTAATAGCACTCCTTCATAGATGCTGAAGTGTTGCTGACGGACACGATCTCCAGTTTTCTGCACCAGGTCCATCATGCACTCACCAAAAAATCCCTCATACGAGTCTTGATCAAGCAAAGCAAAGCATATGTAGCCAGTGATTTGTGGGGACCAGCGTTAAATGATGCAAACAAGGTGGGTTGCCCTGTCACACAGGCTGGTCCTAGCTGATAGATTGTCACCAGGTAATTGAGCTTGATCCATCGTCCCCATGGGGTTACGAGATGAAGCACACGGTGCTACACAAGGCGGGAGATTATGAAAATGCAACCCATGCTTTCGAGGTGATGGTATCCAAGATATCGCAGTCATCTGATCCAGAGATTCACAGTAAGGGCATTGACATCACGCTAGTGTTCAACTGTCAATCTTCTTTCCCAGAGCTGCATCACCAGTACATGGATATGAAAGAGGCCATCTGGGACGTCATTCAAGATGCTATCTGTGACTCTCCATGGGTACTCATTAACACCATCTCTGGTCGACTCCTCAACAAAGCAGAACAAGCTGTGGCATTTGAATCGCTCCCGGTCTTCAATGAACTGATCATGATCGCCTCCATGACGATCACCATTGACCACATGCGCATCAAACATGACATGACGCAGTTCTATCATTATGCTATGCTTTCCCACACATGGGGAAATAATGAGCCTCTATTTGAGGAACTCACGTGCATCATAGCATATGACCTTGAAGGGTCTCCCACAAATGACAAGCCTAAAATGTTCTGCAAAATCGTATGGGATGTGGGGTTTCATTGGGCATGGAGCAATACCTGTTGTATTGACAAAGGGGATCACTCCGTGCTTCAAGACACGCTAGTTGCCATGTTCAAATGGTACCAGGGTTCTGCTTTGACTCTCGTGTTTCTCTATGGTGTTCACTCTCCATCGCGGCGTCGCGATCTTGTGAGGAGTATCTGGAACTCTCATGCCTGGACACTCCTGGAATACCAAGCCTCAAAGGTGATTCAGTTCTACAACGAGGGTTGGACCCTCTACATGAACCTCGACATTCCAAATCACAAGGACTCACCTGAGATCCTGTTGGAGATGGTGAAGGCAACTGGTGTCTCAGTGTGAACCTTGATGGCACTCCAATCTGGGTTAGACAGCATTCAGGAGAAACTGTCTCTTGTTTTGAGACGAGAGATGACCCTTGTCGAGGATGTGGCCTACTCGTTGTTCGGGATATTCTCCATATCCTTGCCAGTCATTTATGGGGAGGGGGACCAAGTGCTCAGGCGACTATTGGCACAGCTACTCACGAGCTCGGAAGACACAAGTGTTCTTGCATGGACTGGGAAACCTGGAAGCCACAACAGCTGCCTTCCTAGCAGCATCACTGTGTTCAGCGAGTTGCCAACCTCACACATCCCACCACCCACAACACACACCAAAATGCAGACCACTACTGCCAGATTGCGCAAAACATTCAATCTCGCCTCGATCGTCAAATTCTATGGCTGACTCAGCGAGCTTCCTGTACCGTCATTCACAGGAAAACAGATGAAACTCCCATGCATTGCTTTCAAGCTTGGGCCGTTATCAGTTTCTCGAAGTCACAATAGATCGGCACAAGTATTTGTTGTGAAACGAACACCTGAAGAGTTATATTTCAGCAAGCATACCTAGAAAAGCATGTTGGTTGCTGAAGTAATGTGTTTAGTAAGGTATGCAACCAAGAAAAGGTTCACTATGAGTGTCAACCAAAGCATATAATGAAGCCGAGTGTTAGTGGGTTGCAAGAGTTGGGAAAGAGTAACGAGGTGTGCTTCACAGATTGCCGAAAATCAAAATTCGTGATCTGAGTTGTGGAGATTGGTCATGTTGTGTGCGATTTCGTGAGCAAAAACAAGGAACCTTTGTCAAGAATGTTTGTCAGACAATGGAACAGTGTAGCAGTGTGCAGATCAACTGACCACGACATTTGGGCGTTCTGTCAGTTCCCACTTTTGACTTGCTCGTCATCTGAACCCATTGAATTAGTATCTGTCTAACTAGAAACTAAAATCCACTTACGCCAGACCTCAAAATATCACAGATTGAGGTAGATGGTTCCTCGGCAGTTGAATGCTATACAACCTCCTGAAACGTCATAGAAAATACGCAACATTGCTGTGGAGATGTGATACATCTCGGAGAGAGAGTGATGATGATGTCTACGAAGTGAGCAAGGGACCCTGCATGCGTGCTATAAATGTGGCAGAGTCGGGCATGCCTACGAAAGTGTGGCTCCCCATTAATGAATGTTTCGTTTGAGTGACATAGACCGGAGTTTACCTTCATCTACATAGACTTGAACATTTTTTACTTGTCTTAGTTCTTCTGTGAATAACAGCCAGAGGCGACAGACACCAGACTCACCAATGAGGCGCAAACTTCCAACATCTGCAGACAACCTGCAGAAGTTGCTGCTCAAGAACTCGCCCAATTCTGCCTGAATGGCCGATTTTTCCTCTCCCAAGCCACATGCCTCAATTGCCTTCTCTACTTTGTTCCCTGGATGAAGTCAAGATAGCTCATCTGATCGTAAGAACTTGAGAGACTTATGGATGTCACTCTGCAGGATCACCTCATGAGTCCTAGATATATGATGAGAGATGTAGCGATAACTTACAGACAAACATACTGAGACAGCGTGGAATGCTCCACTATGTCCAAGGATTTTTCACTGCAGATGTTGGGCACCTCATAACTCTTCATCAAGGCACTGTCAGTAGCGTGAAGGGGAGATTGAAGGTGCGAAGCGGATTCGGAAACTCCAGACAATACGTCACAGTTTCCATCCACTGAAGATGGTTGCAGAGAATTGGTGGTCGAAGCGGAACTTGCCAGATGTTTTTGCATCGTCTTGTTCCCCACCTCAAAGCCATCCCTATGGTGCTGGGAAATCTGGTCAACTGTGATGTAGGCGATACTTGTTAGCCAATTGCGATGAACGCAAATAGACCAAGCTCACCAAGGAAACCTCTTTGTTCTAAAACTTCTAATTTTGCAGAAAGAACCATCTCAAGGAGTAGTGTGGTATTCATCTTGTTTGTTCCAAACAATACTCGACAGAGAGATGTAGCAACTCTTCACATTGTCAGACACCAGTCAAGGCAACAAAGGGTACTCCGACAACTTACTCATACTTGTCGTGTTTTGCCGTTTTGGATATCCACACCTCTATAGTGTCGCTGTCACGCTGCGCAATTGCCCATATGTCTCTTGTTTGCTCCATGTTCCTAGTCAGAAGAGTTTTCGAAACATGGATCACTTTACATGTCTTGACTTTGAGGTGATCCGGTCTGGAAGGGATTGTGACTTTAAGCTTGGTATCTGTGGACTTTTGAAGGAACAAGGGGAGTCACTCAAGAATCAATGTTTGAACTTCACGGCAAGACTTGATTGGAGGTATTTCATGGAGCCCATGATATTTCTCCTTAATCACCGCGCTCATGTAATGACACCCAAGCGAAACGTAAAAGCCTATAGGTCTGGAACTGAGTGAACAGCGACTAAAGACTAGCACCAACACACACATTCAAGTACCTCCTCTTGGGGAGCGATAAAGAGGCAGTCGCTAAATAGTTGGTAGTCATTGGTGTCGTCGACAATAGCGACCCCTTGCAACATCAGGAACTGATATTTGTAGTCCCATCTGGCCTGGCCTTCGGCTTTCTTCCAACACACGCCAAGTAGGGCAGGTTCGCGACTCATCTTGTGTAGAGTCTCATTGGAGATCTCCTGACTCTGGTAGGCGATCTTTTGCAGCTCGACCAAGAAACTAGTATCAAAGAGGAAAGTGATGATTTCAGTCGATGCCGCTGACCTACCCTTCATAACCTCCTGCCAGCTTGAAAATTTTCTCTGGGTTTTCAATCAGTACCTCTGCAACATCTTCTATTGAAACTGTATTCTTCGAACCACAAGCACTTAGGAAATGATTCCCTTTAGTGCCGAACTCCACAAAGACGAACAGCTTCACATAAAGTGCTGATTTTGGACTTTGGTCGAGGTAACATTTGGTCAGTGGAAGGAATTTTGGAGCAATTAATGGACCTGTCGGAACGAATGGCAACCCTGACAGTTTGATGAGATTTGGGGGTGAGAAAGCTGGAATAATGTCAGCACATAGAGAAGATGAGAAGAACTAGGGACACACCCAATATATGGTCAAATAAAGTTGCGAACCAGCAGCGGGCAGTACCCTCATCAGGTGGGGGGCTCTTCTCCAGCAGGTCAAGAAATTTTGGTGTCGGGGGATCTTGCATTACACCTAGTTAACGCAAGGACACTCTCAGGTATCGTTCTTGTACCACAAAAAAGCCTAGTGCTTCCCATTGAGTCCCAGAGTATACCTAGAGTGGCTATTAGTAAGAACACAAAACACAAGCGAGCCTCATTGTACCTCCCCCAAAGTCTTCAAGCAAACACACCCATTGCTCTGTGCAGGAATGAATTCCACATTGCAGAAGTTTTCTGATTTGTAATCTTGGTACTGCGAGTGGAGTTCTCTGCACAGGTACATGAATGCAGCCTCTTGGACCCCAACCTCCCTTGACGAGCAAAGTTCCACAATTCTTCGCAGAGATGGGAATTTATTCAAACTGAGGTCATACAAAAGTTGGGCTAGATGACAATTGATCTGATGGCAGGGATGTATATGGCGTACAGCTTACCTTCAGGCGATGTGTCATTTCAATCTGATTCCTTACTCCACTCAATGACCAGTAGTCGGAGTTCCCAGAAGACACTCACAGGTGGGTAGAGTTCATCAGCACAGTGACGAGTACTCTCTTCTCCATTGCTCTGGAAACCTTCTCTCGTGAAAAATTTGTAAGATTTGAGAGCAGATAAGTCCTCGTCAGTCAGCGAGCATCTCTTTCAAGCAAGATACTCAATCAAAGTGAACATGGTCCAATCTCCTGAGAACAGCATTCTGATTGCTCTCAGAAAATGCAAGAGTCAAAATATTGTAGGAACTCACCAGTGCAAAAGAGATTGTACAGGAGGATCTCTCTGAACTCCAATGAACAAAAGGAATCTCTTCATGTTCTCGTCAACTTCAAATCCCAAATTATGACTTGCACTGACTATTGGCAGGTCAAAATGATGGAGCAGGGCATTGTCTGCAATGGGAAGATACGAGTGTTCTGGGCAGCACAGGCCTTTGGTTGTAGGGATACATGACTTCTGACTGAAAACTTTCCTTGCTTCATATTGAATATCTTCAGAAATTTGTGGCCATATGCAGCAAATGGTGCTGAGGACACGACTAGTCCAACCAGCCGATTGGGTAAAGTCATATCTTTCATCAGCTGACATGACATCAGGAAGTGATATGTACTGTAACCATGAAGCAGTGGTGAACTCTTTCCAACCAATTCTGTTCAGGTCCCTGCAACTGAAATGCTTGCTGATGCCAAGGGGGACGAGAGACAGAGGAAGTGGTCCGTCAGGGGGGATGTGGAGTCCAAGAACCTTTGGGTTGATGAAGCAGGTTATTGACAATAGGCATATTGCTCCACCTGCGCTGCGCAGAGTTGCGGCGTCCAACAAGTCAACCATTTTCGGGGTAAAATCATCTTGCCTCGAGATTGCCCAATGTAGGCATGCTACCAGCTCCTCAGCGTCAAGGGTGTTGTGACTAGGTCTTGTACAATGTCTGATGGCATTATCTTGGGGACCTTGTGTTTGTTTGGAAGTGCCACAATAGAACGCCAACCCTGCACCACAACTCGTTCTGAGAGCATTGGCAGGGACTTGAGAAATTTAGCCAACACCGGGTGGAACATTCTAACGTCAGGAGCCTCGCGTACACCAACAGATGAAAAGAGCCTTAAAGGATGGGTGGAGCATCCATAGAATGAATTCGCCAACAATTCTGGGACAGTCGACTCGGGTGTGGAACGATGAAATGTGAAGAACTTAAGGAATTGCTCTTGGAGACCTTGGGATGAGCGTGAATCTGATTTGCCTGCATTTGCTTCCTCCCACGACCTTTGGATCATGGAAAGCTCTAATTCATACACCACCTGACATAAGAAACCACCGACATAGAGTAACTCCCTATTCCAGGCTGGACAATGAGGATGAGTGAGTAACCTCTATCGATGGAGTGAGATACCCACTGGCAACGTTGACATCACTGGGGTACAAGATTAGCAGCTGCTAGAAGTCACAAACATACATATTAAGACTCACGGGAAATCCATGCGTTCATGCTCTATCGTGGGGATGAAGTGGGATGCCATGTGACCCCCAATACCTGTTGTTTCCACAGTGGCATGACCCTGGCAAAGTCCTCAGTAGATATTAGGAGCCAACTGCGTAAAGGCTCACAATGTAGATCCATGCATGCGTAACCCTGGTGTTCCACTGTTAGACCATGGGTGTCGCCAACACATACGACTGCTCACCCGTCCAGATCAGCATGAAGCCCTTGAAAAGGATACGGGAATTCACAAGAGTAATTCCGTTTGTCCATCTGGCTCTGATTGTATTCACTTTTCCCGGTCTTGTGAAACGAATCCATAAGCATTCAAGAACACAAGGAACCTAGTATCTTACATATATCAAACTGTACTTGAGGTGGGAAGGCAGATTCTTTTTTGTAGAGTAGTTCAATTCGTCGGACAAGTTCTTACCGACGGAGACATCCACGTTTGCTGTGAACACGGTGAGGTCCTTTGTCTCGTGCAAACCATATGGTGGGATTCTTGCTTCAAGCACAATGGCTAGCGAGGTGTAAGAATTGTTACACAAACACAAGTGACGGGAAGACTTACAATATTGCTGAACTGATTCCACAAACATGTTCTTCTTGGGACTCCATCGTCCTAACTCAGCGGGAATTGGAACAGCCTGAGACTGTCCCAGAGACTTCTTGACCTGCCCCACACAATGATGATCAAAGAATACAGTCACCTCCTTTAGATGAACCATAAAAAAAACGATGGATGATGCAAGGAATTGCATCAGCTCTGAAAATCTTTGTGGTATCAGAGCAACTTTTCGTAGTGGCATCTTGAATGTTGTCCATAGATTTCTACTCGCTGTTTTGGGGAGGTCGTTGCGCCAGTAGCACAGCTAGACGGAAGGTCAAGAAGTGGCAGTAGTGATCAACTGATCTTTATACCTGATTTTCATCATCCCACCAGAAGGCCATTTCCCTATCTAACTAACGGTTCAGTAAGACTGGAATCTTCTCGGGGAAGAATTTAGTATCCTACCCCCAGACGACACACATGGCCTTTCTGTAACAGAAAACACACTGAAGAAACCTGAGGATAGCTCGTGCTCAAGCATTGTTCTGTTTGTCAAAAGGGATGTTTCACACTCACCAACACCAAACGCGCCAACCTTCTGTGGATCTGGATTTCCTGAGGCTGAGTGACAGATCCATCATGAGACCAAAGCAGGGGTGAGTTCAAACCAATTCTCGGTAGTCTCTCCCAATCTTGCTGTGTGAATGGTTTCCCATGGTTTCTGAATGTCCATTGTTTGACCTTGAGCAAGCATTAGTAGAATGGCAGTGAAATGATGAATGGGTTGTACATCAGTTGCTTCTAACTCAGGTAGTATGGAGGCATCAGCATTCATAGCTGCTTTAGGATTCCGGCCCGAGAACGCAGCAGTCTTGAAGTGGATTTCAGCAGTGTCACATCCAGCATTGTCTGAGTTCTGAAGCAGTTCGCGGAATACTGACAAGTCAACTATATGAGAAGAGTGTTGCTCGAATATGATATTCGCCTACCGATGAACTTTGAGGGATAACAAGCAAGAACTTTCTCGACCAATGCACGAGTATCAATGGTCACTTGCGCACATCCGAGTTGTTGAGATTGCACCTGGTGGTTGATAGTTATGAAGAACAAGCAACTGGGGAGATTGACGTACCATAAAGATCCACGCTTGTTGTTGTTGAGAGGATCCTCGTTGACGACCCAGAGAAGTTAGAGGTGTCAAGTGCGCGTAGCTGGTCCCGGAGAGTAGAAGAGGCTGTTAATAGAACAGCACTAGTAGTAAGTATGTAGGTGCTAGAGACGAACCCTTTGAAGCACAAGTCGTTGCAGGAATAGCCAGGTAGCCTCGTGCCCACCACGGGGCGGCCTAGTAGTAGTGAAGGGAAAACGGAGATATGATGCTTACTACATCCTCAACCAGCCATTCCGGTGTCATTAATTCATTTTTGGACCACACTTGACACGCCAACAGGAGAGTACAGTCACAGCATGTCGGATGACCACAATTCGAGTCGGATCTATCGAGCGAGTCCTCGAAGATGTTTCTACTTACATAAATACCACACTTCGGAGCAGGGGATACAAGGTGTCAATCACTGTACCTCTGTCAAAGTCGCATTACATAAGCCTGGACTGACGATGATCACCCCCGTGACCTTGCATAAACCAGGCTTTCCTCTAGTGTTGTGCTTTGCGCTTCCTCAACTCCCATTATGCACCCCGAGTCTGGGTGGTCCAGAGTTCAGATAGCACGGAACAAGCCACATGGCAAGTGTTATAATATTCACGACAGGCTGAAGCAGACAACAGGTATTACCAGCAAGCATAGAACTCTTGCAAAATCGTTTGTACGTTCTCATGATGATCCATCCATATTTTCTGACATTCTTCTATAGAGTATAACTGTGTCAAAGCCTGTCTTTGCACTGACTATATCGCAACTGCTCTCTGTTTGGAAGCAGTCTTTAATTTGGCATCTTCCGGATTCTATTCATACAGTGACTTGAGCAGGACAGACAGAACCACAAGGAGTATCATGTTTGGGCCTTTTCAAAGTGGGGAGGTGACTGTACATCGGTCGATCGACTCGAGACAAATCTATGTGCTAATGGGATGTGTGCGTTTTCACTTTTTTTTCATTTGTCTAATGTCAGATAGTCCAGTAAGGTTTGCTGTGAGCCCGACAAGGTTACCGGGATATGGAATGTGTGCCCAGAATGTCTCTATATCACAAACCCAATGATGCAGCGAGGTACCTTTCTCACTTGCGGCTTTTGTGTTCCCGAGCTAATGGTAGTCTGGACAGGGCCATTGTACTTGATGTTATTTTCAGTGAGACAGGTAGGGAGACCGATTCGATGGATGTCAATTGTTGTGCAGATTCTGGACTGCTTCCGCTTTGACCAATACAACTCATATTCCATTTTGAAATTAAACAGGACTCGTGACGTTTGCCCAAAATGCCAATGGTAGTGCTGTTAGGTTGGTGTGGGTGAAAGACAATGTACATGAACCATATGCATGATTTTGCGTCATCCATACATGTCTATTACCCCGGTTGACAGCCATATACAAAAAGTAGTCGATTAATCTTGGTATCAGAAAGAGACCTCATACAGGCTCCTCACTCCGGCATAACTCATACCATAAAACTACAGCCTGAGAGTACTGCGCAATCGCTTCGTTGTATGTATGAGCGTCGAAGGCTGTGTCACCTGAGTGCTCTGCCGCCTCAGGGAGGTGGCTTGTAGAATCTGAGGAGCATGTTCACGTGTGCATCAAAAATCGGAATAGGGCAACTCACTAGTGACCCATTGGGAACGTTCTGGATGTCCATCCGGTATGAGCTGTAAAGCTTCGTTGCTAAGTGGACACAACTTTACGAGGTAGCTATGGTCCGCACGGATCTCGAAGAGTTTCCGCAATACAGCACGGAGATTTTTAAACAAGGAAGCCGGTCAGGATGACGACTCGGGAGCAGCTGCAAAGCTTGCTCGTTTACTTCCAACAACTCGTCGAGATCACCGAGCTCGCCGCGTTTCTCATAACGCTTCCACAATGTAGTGCCGAGGTTGATCAATCTCTGCGGTTTGTCAAAGTAGCCATCTAGAGACACCTTCGCGTTTTGCTTCAATTTTTGGACCAACTCGTCAAGTTCGGTTAAGCCACCAGAGTTGACAACTCTACATCGCTCGAGCATGTCGAGCACGAGGTCCGCAGCTCGGCGTTCATGAGTGTCTTCAGAGAAAACAATATCAGCCGTGAGTTCATTGATCTCTTCTGCGATGGATTCGGTATACTCTCCTGCTCGTAGCGAAATAGCAGGGTTTGAGCGAGATTCAGTAACGTCGCTGGTCGGTCCGGGTGACCAGGACGACGCAGCTTGAGGGTATCTCGATAAAGCTGGATGAGTTCATCGAGACCTGCATTTCCTGGGCCAATCTGATAGCTCATGAACTTTGCCTTCGCTAGATTAACGAGCACTACCGCACGACACGGGTGTGTTAATGGACAGTTGCGCCAGGCGCATTCGAAATGTTGGACAGCAGCTTCGAGACAATCTTTCTGGTATTCATCGTGGTAGCGGAGGAGAGCTTCTTGCCCTGAATTTGTCTCGCGAATGAGGTTGGAGGACTCTTCCAACACCATCTGCCAACAACGATTTGTCAACCACTGGGCATGGGCATATAGAGGACCAATCACATTACTATCGTCGCCGTTTGGGGTTACTGCCAGAGGGGTAGAATACCATTGTCCTAGGGTGACGAGCAGTGAGGGATCAGGAGTTGCGGTCCCCAGTTCTCCCTGGGAGAACCTGATTACTATCT
The DNA here is from genome assembly GCA_038090555.1 of Boletus subcaerulescens. Taxonomy (NCBI): domain Eukaryota; kingdom Fungi; phylum Basidiomycota; class Agaricomycetes; order Boletales; family Boletaceae; genus Boletus; species Boletus subcaerulescens. The sequence goes on along the minus strand of JBBPNA010000432.1, from coordinate 6,465 downwards.
CGGCATTAGGATCTTGCGGCTTGGTGGGACACACTCAATGGGGTTCACTCACAATGTGTACCACCGGCCAACTCATCTACGTTGATGGGATCCGACATATAGAGGACCTCTCCGTTGCCCAACATTGGTTTTAGTTCGAAGGAGGCATACACCGTGAATCAGACCTTGCCAGAGGCTTGAGAGGGTCTAGAAATAGTCAGCAACCATGTGCGAGCGGAAGGTGATAAACTCACAGAAAAACCACATCTTCCCATTCAATATCATTGTCGTGTAACTGTATAGGCTGATTTTGAGTCCTTTGTTGGGCGCTATCACATTGGATTGAAACATAGGATCCAACCGGGATCCACTTGCGGCCAAAGGGTATATTTCAAGCGCGGATACCTGTGAAGATGACTGTCAGACTTCTCGAAGGTTGTTGAAAAAATGGGAACATGCATGTAATAACAGTCCATGGATTGTCGATTGGTGTAGGGGGTGAAGAATCGACTTCGGATGTAGGAGGGGACGACACCTCAAGCTCCGGTGTAGTAGATGGGGAAACATCCGGCTCAGGAGAAGGTGGTGGTGATGCCTCAAGCTCAGGCGACAGGTCATATGGGTCAGTGGTGGAGGAAACGGAACACATGGAGCTATCACTATCAAGGCAGTCCTGAATGTCCCTGAACGTATGTGAAAGCACAGGACGCACTCTTTGTCTTGCAGAAACACAGCAGCTAAAGAGCAATGTAATTAGCAATGACTAGCGATTTTACTGATGGACGGTTTACTATTTTCATGTTTCGAGTCGATTGAGACGTTGTAGTATCGTGCTAAGAATGTTCCAAGGCGGTCCTCTTGGAGAAGGTCTTCATGCGTCAATCCTTCCTAGTGGACATGTAAGACATAATAAGATGAGTATACCATAGAGGACTACCTTCATCATATCAATCCATTGGTCATCATGAGTAATAGCGAACTCGGCGTTTAAATTCTGACCGATGTAATAAGAAATCCAACATGGTACGACAAAGTTCTCGTGTGACGAACCTTGCTCAGGAGAAAACAGTTGATGATGTCGGAGGGATGAAAGGGCTGACGGTTGAATCAATGTTTAGAAATCAGCCAAATGCAATCACGAAGCCTACCTGGGATAACTCCGGGCTATGCTCCACACCTGTTCGCGACCAACAAACATCAGATAGTCCACCAGCGGTCAACTTCATAGCTCACTTGTTGTTGCAGGCTGTTCGTGGCCACCTGGAAAACCATGTAACCGCTTGAGGCAGGCCATGAACAGATGGACTAGTATGGACCAGATGGTTTCTGATTCTGTGACCCTTTGAACGATTGGATCCGGGAGCCAACTTGCGACGGTAATCTTGAAGCCAGTTATGAAAACAGTTTGATTGTTGTGACCGCTACAACTGGTACCGTGGCGACAATCGGAAGAGAACGTGGATCTTAGTAGGTAGATATTGGGATTGCTGCTATCCCTTTGGGCCCAGATTTTTCCTGTGTCGTCCGTGCGGTTATTAAATGAAGCGAGAGACCAGGAACGAGTTTTGTAGAAGCCAGTGATGAGATAAAGGGAGTGATTGAAATGCTGGCCTCCGTGGCGCTTTTTGGCAAATTCAAACCAGTCAAGCGCTCTGTTCATTGCCACCTCACGAAAGTGTTCTGGTTGTGAGAGTTTGACGGATTCAACATCGCATGATAGCACGAGGATAGCACCGGCAGAGGTGGACGTGTGAAATTCGTAGCTATCTGGCCTGAGGACAGTCAGTAAGCAAATAGAATACTGGCAGTTGCACCGAGAAGTACTTCGTTTCGTCACGTTTAATGCCATGGGAGTAAATCGGGCCGCTTGAGATCGCATTGTCACTGGACTTGGTGTCGTCGGTCAGGACGGCGACGGGCTGGAAGTCCTTAGGGACTCCGTGACGGTCATGGATAGGGTTGTCGCGGTTTTTACGAATGTTGAACAGGACGTCGAACTGACCATTGCTATCAACAGTACCGACATCTCCGATCTCGAGTCCGTACTCCTGGTAATTTGGTGGGAGTGTACTCATCGGCTCCGGCATCCGCAGGGGGTATCCATAGTCGGGATGACGTCCAAGCATGTATTTTGCGTACACATTTTGATGGGAGTCGGGCATTGGAACAGACTATGAGCAGGGAGAATGGGTCCCCAGGATTCCAGGCTCAGCGTGTTGGGCGAAGCGATACGGTGCTGGCGCTTACATAATCGGAGTTGCCCGACCTGCCATGAGGTGGACTCGATCGTCGATCCTTCTCATCCTCTCAACACAAACGAGAAAAGGTACATGTCTAACGCCTGAAGTGTCGTGGTCATGTATGGGTGGGTATCCAATGGCTCAAGACACGGCTTCAGTCCTTTTGTCAACCCAGGCCAGTGTTGCTGACAACCAACTGAAGCGGGTATGCTGTTCTCGAGTTGGAACCCATTGCCGACGGACATGGAACCCAGGAGACGAATCTAGTACGCGTTTCAATGGAACTATTGCCTGGCTCTGACGTGGATAGCAGGTTGCCCTCCCGAATGGCATCAATTATTGACTGATACCTTCGCAAGTCACAAGTATAGAAGCTCGGGATAAAGGTTTGACTGTACTGGTGTCTCTTATAGGTATGCCTCTGAATTATTCAAAGTCATACCACCGTGTTAAACCAGCGGTCTCAGGTTACTGCAAACCGATTCTCACATATGGAGAAGACAGCCATGCAAGACGCGCGAGATTCAGGTGCAAACAAACACCTTTTTGTGGATCTTCCACCTGAAGAAGCTTTTACTATTAGGGAGAAATGCAAGAGTTGCGTCTACACTGGTGACTCTGTCGTCAACAATGACCGGTGCGTAATGGTGAAATGGGGGTGTGGTGTTACTGACTGTAGGACAAGAGCGGTCCCCGTCCATCGAAATCGACGCTGGTGACTTCACGATGACAGTGACGTTTGCAGAAGATGCCAAATATCTCGTGGGCGGCGGCAAGAAGGGACTTCGAGTTCGGCAAGTGGCAGACAGCCAACAAATGGCATCGCTGACAGCGGAGGGTGTCTTGTGTCTTGCTGCGTCGAAAGATGGCAGATGGATCGCGGCGGGGACAGACAGAGGAGAGCTGTTAATGTGGAATGCCGAGACACACGAACGAGTCTCTTTGAACACAAGAAACTCCTTGCCGTCATTGCAGTCGATTTCTCACTCGACTCGACTTGACTCGTGTTGGCCCATCTGGAGTTGACTGTAGAGCCGTTTGTCAATGGGACGTCGCAAGCCGCAAACAACTCCCAACACTGTACCACACCGGTTTTCTGATAGCCATCCACCCTCATCCTCACAAAAACGGCATGCCGAACAACCTCGGGAACTCCTTCAGAGCTCGTTTCGAGCGCCTCGGGGAGCTGAGAGATCTTGAGGATGCCATTTCGACACACAGCGATGCCGTTCACCTCACCCCTGATGGTCACCGTGACAAGCCGAGTCGTCTGAACAACAGCTAAAACTCCTTCATCACTCGTTTCGAGCACCTTGGGGAGCCGAGCAACCCCGAGGACACAATTTCCCTGTATTCGCATTCTGCTTCTGTTTCCATGCCTTGTTGTCGGCCTGTTAGACGGCGATGGGTGACGAGGGTCTCACCGATGAGGCGATCCATATCGCACCAGGGATGTTGTTTGCGGGTTACGGTGGAGTGATTGGTATGATGTGGTCGATCAGCGACAGACTTGCGCCTGTCGTGGTGAGGAACATCTATCAGGACTTGTTTCGGAACGGCACGAGGGCGGATCATCGAGATGCTGCACGGGCGCTGCACAAAGCTGTTGGGCGTCCTCGAGAGAGTGGTGGAGCGCCGTTTGTCACATGGCTTCAAATTCATGTAGGTCTTTGAGTAGAAGTTCGGGTGGACTATGATGTTGTTTTATGGTGTCATATAATCGTATCTCAAAAATGTACTGTACAAACTCGGAATCTCGGAGTGTCTTTACTTGCTCAATCTCGATTTCACCTTTGCTGCACTGGCATGAAACCTTGGATGTTTGTAAGCGTAGTGAATCGTCGCCAGAGAACCTGCTGTCCATGTACGCATCCCGACACCATGTACTAGACATCACCATTCCACTCGTGCGGCAGAATGTGTATGGTATACGCCACTCTTCCTGGCCATGTAGGATGAAAACAAGACGATAATGCATGTGTGAAGGGGTATGTATGTACATACTCGGGTAGAGAAACGATTCGCGCAAGTTGAAGGGGAATCTGGGTAGGAGTCGTGTCAGCCGAGTCTGAGGAATGCTGCCCAAACGCTGCCAAAAAAGTAAAATAGTAAGCACATAGGCTATGCAGTATGGCGCAGCGGCCACTTACCATGAGCCCATTCCAGATGGTCGTCATGCCCTCCCAATTCAGTCTTCAATTCGGGGAAACACTTGGCTGCATCGTTTGTGCGACCGGCTGCATACAGGGCTTCATAAAGTTGCTGTCGGATCATGATGTCTATTTTATCAAATTTCCATCCAGATATCTGTCAGAAACAATGAGCAATTTTCCATACGAACACATCCATCGAACGACTGTACTGCACCTTCATGGTCACTGCGCTCCATCTGCGAGCTCCTAAGGAGAAGATGCATGTACGCCTTCTGAAACTGTCAGTGGTAATGTTCGCCGCGTGGTGGCGTGTTATGTACGTGCCTGAACCATGTAACATATTGAATTGAAGGAAACCGTAGCAATGAGGTCGTCTATGCGTGATATCGCATCCAGATGTTCCCCGGCCATAAAGACTATGATAGCCCAAGGGTTATGAGCAATTGAGAGACAACCGAATGCCGAAGCTACCAACCTTGATCAGGAGGAGAAAGGTAACGTGAGAAGAGTAGAAGCGCTCGAATGCGATGTCACAGGTCCGATAAGCCTCGTATCTTTCTCCCTTGCCTTGCCGACGTGAGCTACACTGTTTGCAATGAAGCTAATGGCAGACGGCTGGATATCGATGGCCTATCATGAAGTGGCGTCAGCGTCAGCGAATGTAAATGTAAAGCGATAAGCACCCTTTCGGCGTCTTCGAGCGCTGAGTGCGATAGACTGTATGTCTTGAGGGGTTGAACAAGACCGACTTGGGTGTGCGTCGACGTGTCGCAAAACGTGATAGTATCCTTTGTAGAGTGAGCAATGAATTTCCCATGCTGTAGCTGTCACTATCAAGGACGGGCCATTCTGCGACTGCTTGCAGCGCTGATCCGTTGACTGCATCGAATTGCTTGATTGTATTTCAAGGAGGTAGTTGTTGAACCAGACGAGACACGTCGCGATGTCATTGTTGCCACTTGTTTGCCGTGGGTGTCGCCATACTCAACGCCACTGTTAATATTCTGCTGCTGGTCTGCTGGTGTCGATTTCGTTGGGCTCTAGCCCGATGGTCAGGATAATGCTAACACCACCTCGCCAGTACGCACCAGTCATTGTCATCGACGGCGCCATCAGCGGTTCAATGTAGCCAAGTCGTTGTGACATCAACGAACAAGCTGTGGTTTGTTGTCCTTTTTCGCACCATACACACGCTGCCTTCGATCAAGATATAGATCATGCCCACGCTCCATCACCTCGTGTTTTTGGCGCTTTTGTTGGCCGAGTTTTCACTTCTACACCAACGCGAAAGCAATGCATACCAACGATCATCTGCGAGAGATCGTCACCCCTTCAACACCGCATGCTTCATCGTGGGTTTAATAGTCGAGATTCCTACTGGACGAATTCAAAATAAAGGAGACATGTCTCGCTCCACGAAGCAGGTACGGATTTCACCCCCGATACGGTCGTCTACTTCCACCCATTTTGACACGCAGTCACCACCGCAGGATCAACCATCATGTCTGCTCATGGCCTTCATCTTTTTTCTCCACCTGCACATCTGCGTAGGTGGGAAACTGGATGTTCCAAGGGAGCATCTCTGCACTCCGTTCTCATCCAAATTGTCAGTCTGACCATCTCCGATGGTCCTCGAGAACGAGCTTCATCCTAGCCAAACCTTCGGTCTCCCGTTTGCGCCGACCGGCTATTCAATTCAACTCAGATTTCTCCGCTACACTCTGCTTGGCCTGTGCCAAACGCACAGCCAGTCAGCCGCTCAGAAATATCTATCCGCAAAACGTTTAGTATCAACGGCGGACCCGCACATGCCCCACCGGTGCAAAAGGTCATTCTTCCCCCATCCCATCTGTCTCGTCTCCCCAAATATCTCAACACAGGCCATTGATACAATCGGGTTCGTCCTGCTGGGAATGGGATGTTGGCACATCTATGTACGCACTTCGTCATGCAAATTAGGCGCTCTCGCGAAAGCAACACGACGTTGGCAGTCTCACGAACCTGTGTGATAATGATATTGCAGTATCGAAAGAGCGTAATCAACTAACTTCATGAACAGCGAGTGGTAATGTGTCTCATCGGATCCCTGTGAC
>JBBPNA010000431.1:0-22021 GCA_038090555.1 Boletus subcaerulescens | reverse complement strand
GTTTCCCAGTCTCAAGCCTAGTAATCCTAGTATAGTATCTATAGATAAGCACTGCTTGGTCTGTGCCCCTATCTCTATAGTATAAGTAGTCGATCTAGTTAGTATCTAGTTCTCTAGTCTAGTTCTCTTGTTCTTTTCCTAGTTTCTTGAGGCCTACAAGCCTAATAGACCATCTTCTTACAAGAAGACTTACTCATTGCAAGTGCCCTCTAGCTAGCAAAGCCATCACAACTACCAGTTGTTCATAGATTGAATAACTAGGTCGTTACAGACGGGGCTGAACCTTGGAGAAGAACGAGAGTGATGTATCAGGGATGTACTTACTGTCAGAGTTGGGAGACTTCACGGTGGCATTTTGATTCACCAGAATGCTCAATGCATTTCGGGGATATGAGATGAAAGTGATCTACTGGCCAATGATTGTATGAAACACATTGATTGCAGCTTCATGTACAGCAGTGGGCTATTCTAAAGTAATGATACTCTGTGAAGATAGGAACGACAAGCTAGTGTCGGGTAGTTGTTAGTATTGTGCTGTTACGTGTTGCTGTATGACTTACCATGATCGCCTGAAGAAGTGTTTGTGGCTGGAAATGAAACATGACATCATGTCAAACCAAAATTGTGAGACATCATGAAATTTCTAACGCATTTGAATTACCAGTCACAACACAAAATGGGCAATGACAGAAACATATCATATGGTTACAATTCGAGTAAGACATCACTTTCTTTAGGATATCTCGGCAGTATTCTGTATTTTATTCAGTCAAAAACACAATATATAGGACAATTGAGATAGACCTTACCATCAAGCATTGCAGTTTCACATTCAAGTATCCTTAGGCTAGCTTCGTGCTTGCCAGTGCTGGTGATGGTTGGAGGGGGGGATGATGCAACACCGACCTTACATGCAGAGAGGGAAATGAGTGGTGCTGGGATCAGTGACTTTAGCAAAAAAGCATGCATTGTTATCACTGGGTGGGGGAGGTGACAGTACTTTGGCAGGGGAATCACAAATGGAACAGGCAGTGGAGTCTTTGCACTGTGTAATTTGAGTGGCTTGAGTCAGAGGAGAGCTACTGTGAGTGTAGCAAGGCTCTCAGTGAAAGATGGAATAACTGGAGGAATATTCTCCACCTACTATAGCAGACATGGTGGGGGGATTGAGAGAACAAGACTTCAGGATGTATTTCAGGGCCATTGGACTGGTATGAGGTTCCAATCCTAATATTAGCACTGTCAGTCAACTTTCGTTGTCGTTTCACTCACTCTGCTTTGTGGATAGCACAACAGGATTTGTTCATGGACCTCCCAAATGGTATTCCCGTGGATGGGAGGTATAGACTGCATGAGCCACTTGGTTTGTGATTGTATGGTATGTCACTCAGTTGCATGTCACAAAGCAAACACTGAATTTGGACCTGGCAGTGATGGTATATAAGGCAGTCAATCTCATCAACCATCAAATATATGCCATCAAACTTGAGGCTTGCATCCATGGGATGTCGTCTGTCGAAAGAGAATACCATGTCCTCAGGGAGCTTGAGGAATCTGAGGACTCACCTAACATCATCCGTGCTCACTGGTTTGGCCAGGAGTTGGGTTTTAATGTGTTAGTACTGGATCTCCTGGGCCCTTCACTCCATAATCTTCTTTCCCAGAAAAAAACATTCAGTCTGCTGGCTGTATATCACCTTGGAGACCAGCTAGTAAGTTGTTCACTGGCTCTTTCACAATTAATGCATACTCAACTCTATAGATATCACAACTCCAACACATCCATTCTAAAGGGTACATTCACGGCGACATGAAGCTCCAGAACATACTTATGGGCCTTGGTGACCAAGCTCTCACCCTGTACATAGTCGACTTCAGCATAGCCAAGCAGTACTGCAACTCAGACACTGGTGGTCACATATCATTTTATCAACCCCACTGCCTGACTGGAACACCTGTGTTTGCCTCTATCAATAGCCACCTTAGTGCTGAGCTCAGTCAACGTGACGACCTCAAGTCGTTTGCTTACATCCTCATCTATCTCTTACATGGGTTGCTATCCTGGCTTTGTGTTATCCAGGAGGGCAAGAAGAATCTCAAGTCGTCCATCCTCCATCTCAAAAAAAAAATGCCCATTGAAAGCTTATGCAACGGCCTTTCTGGTGACGTCTCAATGATCTTGATGTATGCATGGATGCTTGCATTTTTGGAGACACCCAATTATGACTACATCTGGTCATTGCTGTAGAGCCTGCAAGAACCCATCTCACCCCTTGTCAATACCCAATCTCTCATCAGAGATGAGTTATTCCCACCTGAGTCTCCTGCCAACAATTCTACACATTCACTGCCAGTGCTTCCTGATCACCGCATCAATTACTCTTGGAACTGTCCTGTCAAGAAACATGGGATGGGCTATAATGGTATAACCTCCCAGCATTAACACCTGCACAGTCACCTCATTTTCTTTTCTTTTTCTTTTTTGAATTCAATGGACATCATTGACGAATGGGGCAGGTGGGGCAGGTGTGTCGTGATGTGTCATGTGGCATGTGCTGTATGCTGCTCAGTTGCCATGGTGGGGTATCAGATGTATTTATTACATTTTGTTGTACTTGTGAATGTTATCACAGTACCAGTACCAGTACTGTACAGTTTGGTATACAGTTAATGTTAATGTTTTTTTATCATCAGCTGACTATGGCCTGTTGCAGCGACAGTGAGCGACAGTGTAGTGATGGAATGACCATGAGCCAGCTCACATGGCTAGTGGAGCCACACTGAATGGTGCTGTAAGCCATATGCAGCTCCATTAGCTCCTCTCTTGTTTGTGGATTGGTCCACGTTTCATATGGGAATGGATTCAGAGAGTTTCTCAGTGGGGAGTTTGTGTTTATGAACAAAGTCCCAGTCAATGCACAATATGTCAGTGCCACTGTCAATCAGGGCATGAGTGTTGATGACTTTGGTAATGCGATCTGGATCGATAAGTTGAATGGGGAGTTTCATTGCTTTCAAGAAGGAGGATACAACTACAGAAGCGCATGTAAGGGAAGGAGAGACTTGCATCAAACAAGTTCTCCATTTCAAAAATCCCAGGAGAAGTGGACCTTTTGTATGGCTACTTCATCTTCTTCATCATCATCTTCGATCTCTTTTAACTCAGGGAGATTGTTAATGGAGACTTTCTGGACCTTCTTTCCCTTTTGTCTGGTGGAGGGAAAGTGAGGACATTCATTGCTGTTATGTTTGGCCTGGGTAGGGACGAGCGTAGCCTCGAAAGACTAAGTCAAAGGTTCAAAGAGATAGCGTGTACTTAATGGTAGCATGAAGTCCAAGGAAGATGTTCCTCTTTAGAGTGGGAACAGACTCGTTCAGGGATTCAAGGGGTTAAGGGTTCAAGGCAACTGGAGTTTAGCCAAAAGGAGCCAAGACAGATAGATGTGAGTCGAGGAGATCTAAGCTAAGGTACAAGAGATAGGTATTGTGGGTTTATATACCCTGTTACAAGGTTAAGGGTAGGCATAGTTAGGGCAGGTATGGAAAGTCATAGAAAGGAATGGAACATGGAGGAAGCAGTCGCTGACGAAGCAAGTGAGATAACAGATAACAGATGAGTAGGTGTGGATGAGTCAGTGACAAAAGAAATAGTGTCCAAGGTCGAGAGTCGAACTGGCGAGTTTGGTACAAGTACAAGCATGAAAACATAGGAAGAAGAGGAAAAAGAACAAGTTGTAACATTACCCCCGTATTAGACCTGAGACCACGTCAAAAGGCATTTAGAGGTTGGAGCAAGAGTATCTCGGCGAACCAGTAATGTTAGCATAACTGGTTTCGTCAATGACGTCATCCAATTCTGGGGAAGGGGTAGAGCGCCTGGGGGAGGCAGACCTGCAAGGAGGAGGAATAGGGAGATCTTGTCCTGAGTTGGTGGATCGGTAGGAACAGGAGGAATGAGAAGAACGAGAAGAACCGGAGGAGGTGTTAGAGCCTCGGCGGGGGGTATGAAAAGAGTCAGGTGCAGGTGTTCCTCAGGAATGACCAGAGATATGAGCAGCTAGGGGTTGATGTCCCGGGGAACGAGTGGCAGAGAGCCGACTGAGGAGAGTGGGACGGCAGGTGGCGATGGGGCAATTCGCCTGGCTAAGTCCTGGGGCCCATTGGCGACAGCCCATGATAGGGCATTGGTATACTGGACAGTTTTGGTGAATGTGCTCAAGGTGGTGGCATTGAAAGCAAGCATCTCGGTATCTTGGGTCGGAGAGAAGAAGGAGGGTGGTGTGGAGGTGGCCGTAGTGTAACTGACTCTGATGGTTATGGGTTCTTTCAACTTCATTCACAGCGTGGAGTTCCTCAGGAGATAGGGCAGATGAAGAGGCAGATGGGGTGGATGGAGAACATGCTGAATGGTAAGAAGGGGACGAGGAACTGTTGTCATCGTGTTGTAAAGGATAAGTTCCGGAGTTGGCAATCCTGGAAGCGGCGAGTTCAACGGTGTATCTGTCAATGTCCTGGAGGAATTCTCCAAACTCCATCTGGTACATTACTTGGTGGAGTTCTCATAGGATGTTCTGTTGGGTGGATAGTACCCAATTGTGATCCATGCAGTCTGTGGAGAAGGCGGTAATCTCGTTGGTAATGAGGGAGAGGTGTTGGGTCTGATGGAATGCCTTGTATAAGGCTAGAAAGGCAGAGTTCATGTCAAGGTGGGAGTCGATGGGAATTGCCATGTCAGTATCGCAGATGTAGTGAGAGACATTGTTTACATAGGGAGGGGAAGGGGTTCCATCTCTGATGGCATTGGCATAAATGGGGATGTCAACGGCAAGGACAGGTCTAGGACTGGGTACGGGGGTGAAACAAACAGAGGGAGAAGTAACAGGGGACTGGGGAATGGGATGGGCAGTGGGAATAGACATGTTAACGGTTTCGTCAGGGGTGATGTGGAAGGTAATGTTGCAGGTGGGTGGTTCAATGGCGTTGACAGGGTTAGAGCCCCATCCAGGGTCGGTGAGTGTGGAAGTAGGGGAAGATGGGGTAGACGGAGTTGAAGCAGTAACCGATGATTCAGAGGTAAAGGAGGTCTGTTGAGAGGACATGGTGTTTGGGGATGGAAGTGCTATGGAGGGGAGAAGATGGAGGGGTGGAGCTTTTTATAATCTAGGAGGGCGGACTTTGCATTTTTCAAGTTCTGTTCTGGGGTCCAAGAGTCTTCTTCCGCAGAGTAGCCCTTCCATCAGATCAGGAACATGCGGTGAGAAGGAGGGCCGCGGTGGCATAGAATCTTCTCTATTTTGTATTCTTCCTCTCCTTGGATAAGGTCAGGCGGTGGAGATTGGAAGTTCAGGCCATGTACACTGTTTTCACAGTATGGTGATAAGAGAGAAGTATGGAAGACAGGATGAATTTTCCAGGTTTTCGGAAGGTGGAGTTGGTGAGTGAGGGAAGATAAGACTTTGGTGATGACAAAGGGTCCTTCTCTCTTCAGATCAAACTTTGGTGTGAGAGAGCGATGTTTCAGGTTCTTTGCTTCTAACCATATTTTATCTCCCTTAAAGAATGGGATGAAACCTTGATTTCCTCAAGCTGCCATTACCTGGCGAGCGAGTTCATGGGTGGCAAGAGCTTCGTTTCTTGCAACAGTGAGTTCTTTGAGATGGGATTCCACAGCAGGGAGATGGGAATCAGGTATGATGGTGGGAAGGGCACAGGATTCATATCCCATCATGAGATAAAATGGAGATTGGTTGGTTACCGAATGAATGCGGTGATTATGAGTGAATTCAGTGTGGGTCATGTGTTCGGACCATGAGGCAGGGTTATTTCTGCAATAGATACGCAGATAGGTTTCAACTTCCTGATTTACACATTCAGTTTCACTATCCGTTTGAGGACGATAAGCGGTGGAGAGGGCAAGGTCATAGTTCAGAAGTTTTCTGAGTTCTTTTGCAAAGGCAGAAGTAAATTGGGGGCCTCAGTTGGAGATAATCTTGTCATATAGCCCAAAGTGTTTGTAAACTTTGTGGAAAAAAGTGTGGCAATGCCTTGGGCGGAGACCATTTTCTTCGTGGGACAAAGAATTACCCTCTTAGTAAGGCCATGGTCAACCACGACCAAAAGGGAATCGAGGCCATTGGAAGGGGGAAGGTCAGTGATGAGATTACAAGAGATCTGCTGGAACAGGCAAAAGGTAATGAAGTGTGCAGTACTCCATTTGTCTCTACTGTGAGGACAGTAGATGCCACAAGTGTAATGCAAGTGACAAGAGGAAGGTATGTGCCTAGTGGGAGGTACTCACTAGGTCTGAGGATAGAGGTTGCTAGCTTGAGGAGCAGAGGTGTTTATAGAAGCAAAGAGGAGGTGCTTGTATAAGAGAGAGTATAAGAACTGAGGAGAGTGATACAGAGTGAGCTCTCCTCTATATAGTGTTCAGGTATTGTTTGTACCTGTATGTCTCTACTCTAGGGTAGGTAAAGATAAGAGATAGGAATGAGTCATATCGTATCACGAATGATAAGAGTCCTATCTATAGCCAATAGCAATAATGGCAGTTATCTATGATGTCATATGATGAGTAATATGTGATAGTGTACTCGGACCTATTATCCGAAGGTCTGGAACACTGATGTAATCAGATCTAGAATCTGAGTTATAAAATAGAAGAACAGAAAGCGAATACTCAGATCTCAACAAAAGGCTGAGGAACAGATTGGGGAAGTAGAGGGGACAGTGGGATGGGTGTTCGCTTTAGCTTGCTGGCAGGAGGAGCATCCTTCCACATATTTGCAAACAAATTGCGCAAGACCAGGCCACCAAAACTCAGTGGCGACAAGTTGCCGGGTTTTGAGGTAGCCAGGGTGACCAGCAGAAGTGTGATCGTGACAGCGGGATACGATGGAGTGGCAAAGGGATTCGTCAGGGGGAATGTAGGCATGACCTTGGTAGGTGAGGACACCATTGTCAAAGGCCCAATCAGACAACCTAGAACGGAATGTGGGGGGTACTGATCTGTCAAGGGCATGTAGAGCATTCAGAATGAGGGGATCATCCTTGGAGGAGGATGAGACCTTCTGATACAAAGCAGCATTAATGACATGGACAAAAAGGGTGTCTGGGAGGAGTACGGTTCCTGTGTTATCTGGGGTGTCAGGATGGAGGTCAGGGCGGCGGGATAAGGCGTCAGGACCAGCAAGAAGACAGCCCAGGACATGGATCATTTTTAGGTCAAAGTCTGCGAGGTCTAGAAGCCAATGTGCTTGACGTCGGTTGAGGTTCTGGGTCTGGTGGAAATACATGAGATTTTTATGATCAGTGAAGACCTGGATGGGAAAGGGGGAGCTGTGGAGGTAGTGGCGCCATGCTTTGAGGGCTCGGATGATAGCTAGCAGTTCATGATCATAGATATCATAGTTTTGTTCTGCAGGAGAAAACGAAGTAGAGAGATAGGAACAAGGGTGCCAATTACCATTGACATCAGTCTGTAAAAGAATGGCTCCTGAGGTATATTTTTGAAGCATTGGTGGTGATTGTGAAGGGAGTGGAGGGATCAGGGAGATGAAGGACTGGTTTGGAGAGGAATAGTTCCTTTAGAGCATCAAAGGATTTTTGGCAGGCTTCTGTCCAGTTCCATCCAGAGTTCTTTTTGGTGAGATCGATGAGGGGACGTGCAATGGTGGAATAATCAGAGATGAATCGTCGATAAAAATTGACAAAGCCAAGGAATGAATGGACTTCCTTTACTTTAGTTGGGGTGGGCCAATTGGCAATTCCTTCGAGTTTGACAGGGTCCATAGCAAGTTGTCCAGGGTTGATAATCATTCCTAAGTATTCTACCTATTTTACTGCGAAGGAGCATTTCTCAAGCTTCAGGTGAAGATCAAGTTCTTCCATTCATTGTAGAACTCATTTGGTTCATTCAACATGAGTGGCTTCATCCGGGGAGAAGATGAGCAGATCATCCATGTAGATGATGAGCCATCCTTTAGAGATCATGTCTTGGAATGAGTCATTCATGAATCATTGGAAGGTTGTGGGGGAGTTTGTGAGGCCAAAGAACATGACCAGGGGTTCAAAGAGTCCTTTATGAGTGATGAACGCTCTCTTCCATTGGTGTCTGTCTTTGATTTGGACGTTGTTATATCCCAATCATACATTGAACTTGGTGAAGACCTTGGCGTCTTTGAATTTGTCAACAAGGTCATAGATCAGGGGGAGTGGGTAGGCGTCGCGAATGGTATGCTCGTTGAGGTATCGGTAATCTTCGCAGGGACGAAGCTTCCCATCCTTCTTATTAATGAAGAAGAATGGTGAGGCTTGAGGGGAGTTGGAGGGTCGAATCTTTCCGGCACGGAGGTTTTCTTCAAGGAAATCTTCAGTAGCTTTCTGTTCATCAGGTGAGAGGGGATAGATTTTCCCAATTTTGGGTGTAAAGGAGTCGTCGAGGTTAATTTCATGGTTATATGGGCAAGAGGGTGGAAGGTGGTCTGCAGTTTCTTTAGAGAATACTGAGGAATATTTCTCGTATTCAGGGGGAAGGTGTTACGACTAGGCCCACTATAGCAATGACAGTCAGTGGAACCAAGAAGTAGAACCTTAGCCGATGAGGGTTGACCAAACGTTCAGGAGGAACAAGGGGTGAGGGCATGATTCCTCATGGATGACAAGGCATTTGGTCGGGGAGAGGGGAGGTTCAGGGTTGTCGGCCTACTAGGTAGACGACGGAGTAAGCATAAGGTAGATTCTAGAACAAGGTGTCTACCCGAAGGTAAGACTAGACTAAGGTACAAGGTACATAGGCGAGGCTTTATATAGGGATCGTGGCTGTGCATGGACCAAGGCAAGAAAAGGTAAGTAACACAGAGATAAGGTGATTCGGGAAAGTCCGAGGGAATCTGGGGAACCAAGATAGTGGTACAGGGTCCAAGGACATGAGGCAGAGAAGAGAAGATGCGGGGAACCAAGATAATGGTACAGAGTCCAAGGACATGAGGCAAGGAAGAGAAGAGGGATACATGTCATAGAAGATCCAAGATAGGGAGCCAGAATGGTGGTACAAGGTCTAAGATGAGGGGATGAGGGAGCGGAGGATGAGGAGGTCCAAGGACTGAGAGATCAGGGATTCCAAGGATGAGGGAGTTTCGAGGGTGGGGTTCCAGAGACGGAGCAGTCAAAGGGGGTTCTAAGGTTGAAGAAAAGAGTGGTGCAACCAGGTGTTGCCAAGGTGAGTTGTAACAGAAGGGAAACTGTAGGTTTCGCCTTTTCAGTGGCCATGGCAAGTTCAGTGGCAGTGGTGAGTTTGGCAATGACGGGGGATCCTAGAGGAATGAAATGAGAACCACAGTGCATGATGCGGTTGACGGTGTACGCTTCCTTAGCACGTTGACAAAACTGAGATTCAGTTTCGTATTTGAGGTATTCATAGAGGCGTGCATCATGTACTGCATGGACATTAAGATGTCGAGGAGGTTGGGGAGGGAGTTCCGGGATTCTGTGGGATCGTTGGTTCATGGTGTGAGTTTGGTAGAGTTCCGAGGATTCGTCAGATGATTCGGGGATGGAGATAGTTTGGTGAGTCCAATCGATGGTAGGGTTAGTTTTTCGAAGCCAGGGTAGTCCTAGGATAACGTTTTCGTTTCCACAGTGCATGACGTAGAAGAGGATCTTGTGAGTGATTCCTTTGATATCAATGAACAGGGTAGTAGTGAAGCGGATGGCTCCTCTCTTGTTTGTGGATTGGTCCACGTTTCATATGGGAATGGGTTCAGAGAGTTTCTCGGTGGGGAGTTTGTGTTTGTGAATGAAGTCCCAGTCAATGCACGATATGTCAGCACCATTGTCAATCAGGGCACGAGTGTCAATGACTTTGGTAATGCGATCTGGATCAATAAGCTGAATGGGGAGTTTCATTGCTTTCGAGGAGGAGGATACAACTACAGAAGTGCATGTAAGGGAAGGAGAAACTTGCATCAAACAAGTTCTCCTTTTCAAAAATCCCAGGAGAAGTGAACCTTTCATACAGCCACTTCATCTTCTTTGTCATTGTCTTCAATCTCTTTTAACTCAGGGAGATCACTGATGGAGATTTTCTGGACTTTCTTTCCCTTTCATCCAGTGGGGGGAAAGGGAGGACATTCATTGCTGAGATGTCTGCTTTTTCGGCAGTGGAAGCAAAGTCCTTTCTCTATGCATTGCTTTCACTCTTCTGGAGTGAGCTTGGCGATACAGACTGCGTCTACATCCATGGCATTGGGGTCTTTAGTGGGAGTGGGAGCAGGGGTATTGTAGGAGCGGTAAGAGTTCTGAGATCCTCTGGTGCGAAGGCAGGCAACCTCCTTGGCTCTTTCGAACTAGGTATGGAAGTGGGAGGCCTTCTCATACCACTCTTTGGCTGTGGTAGAGGGTGTGTCCATGGAGTAGATGCGGCACATCAAGGGTTCGGGGAGTCCGACGGAGTAAAATCCAATCAGGACATTGTTGTCAGTGATGTTGGCAAGGGCGGCGTTGCTGATGAAGCTAGTGGTGTAGGCAGCAAGGGTGGGGAAGTATTCTCCCCTTTTCTTGGGGTGAGGGTTCATGTGGGTGGTGGATAGCCATGAGATGGCATTGGCAACGGTGTCCTTGAGTATGAAGGACTTTTTAAATGAGCTACAGAAGTCAATGAAGGTTCCGAAGGTGATGGAGGTAGTAGTAACCACTTGCTGTCTGAAAGTATTCACCCAGACCAAGGCAGATCCTTTCGTCATATAAGAGAGAGCAAAGGTGATTTGTTTGTCATTGGTGTCATAGACTGATTCGTTTACCTTGAGGTATAAACGAATGGTGTTCAGCCATTGGTTGGCTGTTTCAGGGGATCCATCAAAGGGTTCAGGGTTACCGAGACAGAGTTCCATGGGTTTAGTGGACATGGGGTTACGAGTTGGTGGTGGAAGAGGAGGGGGGTTAAAGATTCGTCTGGTGAGGGCAATAGGTGTAGGAGAGGGGGGAGTGGGGATATGAGGAATGGAAAGAGAGGCGGAGAGCTGGTGGGGGGGGTCTAAGGTATTGTTGTTCTCCTGTTAGGAGGAAAGGGGGAGGTCTGAGTCAAGGGAGGAGTGTTCATTGTCAGACGAAGGTTCAAAGGGTTCAGAGGGTTCTTGGGAGGAACAGTTTTGAGGTAATCCCTAGAGGGATGTGGGAAGTTGAGGTCGTTGAGCAATGGTGAAGTGGAGCTATAGCAATGGTAGCCACGAAAGGTAGCTTAGATCTTTTGTTACACTTGGCCCGGGTAGGAACGAGTGCAGCCTCGAAAGACTAAGTCGAAGGTTCAAAGAGATAGCATGCACTTAATGGTAGCATGAAGTCCAAGGAGGATGTTCCACTTTAGAGTGGAAACAGACTTGATCAAAGGCTCAAGGGTTCTAGGATTCAAGGCAACTGGAGTTTAAGCCAGAAGGAGCCAAGACAAATAGATGTGATTCAAGGAGATCTAAGCTAAGGTACAAAGAATAGGTATTGTGGATTTATATACCCAGTTACAAGGTTAAGGGTAGGCATAGTTAGGGCAGGTATGGAAAGTCATGGAATGGAATGGAAGGTGGAGGAAGTAGTCGCTGACGAAGCAAGTGAGATAACAGATAACAGATGGATAGGTGTGGATGAGTCAGTGACAAAAAGAAATAATGTCCAAGGTCGAGAATCGAACTGGCAAGTTCGGTACGAGTACAAGCGTAAAAGCATAAGGAGAAAGGAAAAGAACAAGTTGTAACAATTACCAGGAAGTCTTCGCTCCAGTAGCTAACCTTGACTCAGTCCGAACCCTAGTTGCCTTAGCTGCCAAGCATGACCTAGAGTTGGATCAGATGGATGTATCCACAGCACACCTCAATGGAGAACTGCAGAAAGATCTATACATGTCACCTCCAACGGGTGTTCCAATCCAACCTGGATATTGCTGGGAACTCCAATGCTCCTTGTATAGACTCAAACAAGCAGGCTGGACTTGGAACAAAACCCTAGACTAGAGCTCAGAGAACTTGGATTCTTTCATTTAGATGCAGAGATGTGCCTCTACATATTCCAGAAAGATAGCCAAATCTGTTTCCTAGTTGTCTACGTTGATGACCTACTTCTAGCTGCTACCACCTGAAAGTTCATGGACTCCATAAAAGCAAAACTCTCTACTGCCTTCAAAATGTATGACCTTGGGGAAGCCAAATTCATTTTTGGAATTGAAGTCAAACGAGACCGAAAACTCCAAACCATATCCTTATCTCAATCACAGTACTCCGAACAGTCCTGGAATGCACTGGCATGTCCACCTGCAAACCAGCATGGACACCCATGGCACACAACTCCCAACTGTCTGCAATCGATCCAAATCATGATCAGATCATTCCAGAAATGATCATCGAAGGCAAACAGGTTTCATATCTCACAGTCATAGGGTCATTGATGTATCTCATACTTGGAACTCGCCCAGACCTTGCTTATGCAGTAGGCACACTCAGCTGTTTCAGTGCCAAACCCAAACCCATTCATTGCGAAGCAGCAAAACATGTGCTATGATACATCCAGGCTACCAAGGATATAGAACTTTGTTTTGATGGAACAGAACTTTCCACAAATATGGACTTCCACGAATACACCGATGCTGGATGGTCCCAGGACCCAGACAACTCCCAGTCTACTTCCAGTTTTGTTTTGATCAGCAATTGTGGAGCCATTTCCTGGTCCAGCAAACAACAGAGCATGGTAGCACTCTCCACCACGGAATCAGGGTATATCAGACTCAGCAATGCTGGACAGCACTTGGCCTGGCTCTGGTCCTTCTTTGATGAAATTGGATATTCTCAGAAAGCTCCTACAGAGCTATTTTGTGACAACCAAGCGGCCATCATTCTCTGTTATGATCTGCAGTTCCAAGCACAGACAAAACACATCCAATGAAAATACCACTTCATCCAGGATGACATAGTTGGAAAGGGAGAAGCAGTAGTCCAGTATGTTTCCACCAAGGACATAGTGGCAGACATACTCACAAAACCTCTCACCAATGAACCACATTGGAAATTCATTCAAAGTATGGGATTGAGGCTATACTTGAGTGGGAGTGACAAATGATGACAGTTCCGACTGTTCCATGTTCCAGTCTCAGAACCCCTATTCCGGAACCTCTTCTGGAAATTTCCTGCACCTTCCGATCTTGGAACCTCCGGAACCACTTCCAGAATATTCCTGCGCTCTTGGAAACATCAAAACCACTTCTGGAACTTCCTTGGAAGTGTGGAAGCACTGGAACTCTTATTCGCTTGAACCTTATAAGGGTCTTTCAGGTTTATCGCGGCAATATTGTAGGTGACATAATACAAGCATACCTCTACCCATAGCATATATATACTTACACCTCACTTACAAGCACCTCAGTCATTTCCACCTTAGGTACCGGCTGAGATGAGTTACTTTACTTAGTTTCTGTCTAAAAAGTGAGTGGACGATGGCGGACTCCCAACTTTGGCGACACCTGTTGTGGTATGCGTCAGCTGTGTCATTTGCCATCATCAACTTCAGAAAACCACATGGCTCTGTGCAAATTCGACCAAACAAATGGCCTCCCTACTGTCAGCGCTCGAGGATGGACAACACCAACAACAAGGCCCAACGTTCAACAATGCACTGCAATGACATGATGAGGACAGCGACAATGCCGCACACCACCATACAGTAAGACAACGATGACGATGGCATGGTGGCACCACCCATGCCACCGAACAACAACAACAACAACGCCAAGCCATCACCACCACCAAGCGATGATGCCGCACACCACCACCTGTGCCACCGAACAACAACAACAACAACAACAACAACAACACCGATGATGCCATGCCATCACCACCACCATTGCACCAGCACAATGTTGTGTCGCCACCACTGCACGGCAAGACGACAATGACAACAGCATGCCCTCACCACCACCACCACCACCACCACCACCACCACCACACAGCAAGACGACGAACGCATTGGGGCCCAACAACACATCAAGGACAATGATGCAGGATGGACAATGATGTGGTGCAGACAACAACAGTGCCATGCCATCACCACCACTGTGCAACAAGACGACAGCACGGTGGCCCCACCTGTGCCACCAAACAATGTCAACAACACTGTTCCATCACCACCACCACCACCATTGCGCCAGCACGTCAATGACGACAATGTTGCCACCACCGCATGGCAAGATGACGACGACGGCATGGTGGCACCACCCATGCCACCAAAACGACGACGGCATGGTGGCACCACCCATGCCACCAAAACGACGACGGCATGGTGGCACCACCCATGCCACCGAAACGATGATGCGAGGCCATCACCACCACCACCACCACTACCACTGTGCCCCACATCAACAATGGGTTTGATATATACAATTTTTGTCGAGTAGAATCAGTGTTACTTAACTAGTACCATATAAAAACTCAAAAACTGGAATTAATATTGTCCCCCAAAACTAGGATTAGTATTGCGTGGCATTTTGGGCAGAAGGCCCAAACCCGAGCCAGAGCTCGTCCCTAACTAATGTACTATAGTATCGAGCAACTGCTCTTATCTCTCAGGTAAATATAGTTGTTTCTGCCCATCTTAGGCACCAGCTGATTATTGAGCAACCACTCTTCTCTCTCAGACTTTGTTAGTAATGCCTCGTATGATATAATCAATGCCAACCTTCTGTTTAGCAATCTAATAGATGCATCTGAGGATCTGTGTCCATCACAAACATATGGAGATGTTGCCTCACTCCCAGATGATTCTGCTGACTGCACCTATGAAGAAACTGACAGTATCCTTGTGCTCTATTACGAGGTTGACACATCTGAAGATCTGCACCCCACATTAACAAAGGAGGATTGCATATATGACAAAGAAATACCAGATATCTTTATTTCAATCCTCACACCAATTCCATTCACCATCTCTTATGCTGACATAACATCTGTTTCTGAAACAGCAGAGGAAGATCTATGTTCCACGTTGACAAAAGAGGACTGCCTATATGACAAGGACATATCAGATATCCCCATTCCCATCCTCACCCCAGTCCCATTTACTGTCTCTCATACTAATATAATATCTACCCCCCAAGCAGCAGATGACGATGATGATGCAGATCCCCATATCATTCATACTCACAATGAACATGTTGCAATAGCTAGTAACCGGCATTGCCGCACAAGTTACTTTGGAATCTACTCTAGGGGTACTTACCTTGAAGGTTGGGGAGTTCTCAGAGATGATAGCAGTTGCTGGTCAAGAGAGATGATCTTATATTCAGACTCAGAAGAGTCTTATATATGCTTTGTAATGCTTACTTATTATAATGTCACATGAGTATGTGTCCTTTCAACACTTCCCCTTGTCTAGCATATGGTAGATACATAGATATAAAAGTGAGGAATATAAAGTAAAATGAAACGTCTGCACAGTCTTAAGACGGCAAGTTGAATTCCAAACCAAGCTGGGAGCAAAATTCCTTGAACTTGACATGTCCAAGGTTCTTAGTGAACATATCCATGGAATTGTCGGTTCCTGGGATAAAGAGCAGCTCAACCTGCTTCCATAGCATCACAGCATCACATATAAAGTGGTAACAGATCTGGATATGTTTGGAATATTTTTTGATAACTGGGTTCTGTGCAATGAAGAGCAAACCTTGATTGTCACCATAAATGGGGATGGGACCAAGGTGATAGCTGAGTTCCTCCATCATTTGATGAATTCAAATAGCCTGGTGTGTACAGTCACTCAAGGCCATGTACTCAGCTTCCGTAGGAGACAGAGCTGTGGTTTTTTGTAAGTGTGAGTTCCACAAGAATACACCATCCGTGAATTTCAGATAGAAATCTGTTTGTGAGTGAGATGTGACTTTGTCTTGTCCCCAATCAGAGTTGGTGCAGGTGATGATGCCTTTACTGGTTTTGCTGTTGTATATGAGAGAGTAGTCTTGGGTACTGAGAAGGTACCAGCAGATGTATAGAGCCTTGTTCAGATTCTCTTCTGATGGGTTGGCGGACATGCAGGTGAGTTGGATAACTGCATATGAGATGTCAGGTCTTGTGCCAATCATAAGATACAGCAATGATCCAATGACCTGTTGGAATTGCATCCGAAGTTCTGGTTGGACAGGTAGATCATTCTTTTCTGGGTAGTAGCCCTGAGGGAGAGGGGTGTTGGTGATTTTTGAGTTAGTCATACCACATTGCTCAATGACTTTGTCGAGGTATTCTCACTGGTCTATCTTAACAGTTTGACCATCTCGACGTATGTTCATTCTTAGGAATTCATGTGTGTCTCCTAAGTCATGACAGTCCCGCTTCTTCATGAATGCAGCTTTTATATGGCTTGACACGAGAGATGTTCGCAACTGGGTGAATTCTCATAGTGTTTAGTAAGCGTAGCTTGACTGCATTAGGCCCGATTAGATCTGTGATCTCATAGGGTCCAAGCCATTTCTCGGATAGCTTTTTGGAAGCACATGTCAATTTCAAATGTTCGGTTGATAACCAAACTTAATCTGATACGGAATAGCTAGGCACAGTGGATCTATGTTTATCGGCTTGTGCTTTCATATGGCTTTGCATGGCAGCAGGATTAGCTTTGGTCTGATCAATGGTTTGAGTGATATCTGAAATGACCAGAACCCACCTAAGGGTCTAGTGTCTGTAGTCATGAGGGTACTAGATGAGTTGTTCTGGGAAAACTCCAAGGAGAACAAGACTGAGGAGTCTTGGTCTACTTGGCTATAGTATTTATACTACTAGTACATGTGCACAGACCGTGCAGTGCTTATCTACAGCTACTATACTTGTATTACTAGTTCAGAGACTGGGGAACATGAGGCAACATGAGTTGTGTGTTTATTGGAGGATAAGCATACCTGTGTGAGCATGTGTTGGATAGGGGACATGAGGCGCGCATGAGGCGCGTCGCATGTTATTCTAGAGCACGTCACTGCAAGATCAATATTGTGGGAGAATGTTGGGCTTTGTGGGAAAGTAAGCGAGTGAGCGAACATAGGGGCTATTGGAGTATTCGGTGGATTGTGAGTGAATGAGTGTCTAGAAAAATAAGGAAAAATAGGGAAAAATAGGGGCGTTTGTAACAAACCTTCTATAATGACTTGGTGGCGAGAGACTATGTTTCGGAAGTAGTATGACCAGTGCATTCATGCTGCCTGGTCTCCAGTGATCTCACCTTGGTAAGATTTAAATACATACATCGCCATTCCTGAAACTGACAACTTACGCAGCTTAGTTGTTATAATTTGCCACACCTATAAAAATGTCAATCAGTATATGCTTGTCAGCACATACACTTTGGAATACCTTTCACACCCTGTATAGCAAACCCTTCCATTTTGCTAATAAAATCCGGATTATCTATTTTCATTATGTTACCCATAAAATCTGACATGCCTTCTGTCGCGAAGGCTAGACCTTGCAAGGGAAGGTTGGTTGTGCCATGCATTGCATAAAGGATTGCCTCAACACCGGTATGAGACTTAAGGTTATTGAGCTAAAAATATCATGAGTTCAATGATGAATAATGTATGTAGAATGGAAACATGCCTCAGACTCAACAGCATTTAAGGTTTGACTGATGTTGCGGATTTTAGACTGCATCGAGATCCGCGTGCCAACTGCCTTTGCTACACAGTGGTCAGCAAAGCTTTCAACAAGCTTGGTCTTCTCTTCAGCACTAAGTGCAAGGTATTGGGCATGGTTCTCCTTCACGAAGGTGGGCAATGCCGCCTTTCCAGGACCGGGTGCTGTATGAAATTGTTCAATTTTATCCGTAGCAGTTTTAAGAATATATATACTGTTCTCTGTTGGTCCATGGACTTGAGCTTCACGGTGTTGACGCCCTAATTCCCAGCAAAATGCATTCTAGGGGTTGATTTTCTCCCGCTTGGTGCTAAACTTCATATGGCCGAAGTGGAGCCCGTTCTCAATGTAGCGTACACTCTTGTAGTGTTTAGTAGCGAGGGCTTGCACAGTCTCATCCACAGACTTCCATGCGGCATTCAGGTCATTCTGAAATTGCTCAGTCTTGTTGTGCCGGTCCTTCCTGAGTTCCCTCGGTGCGTTTTTGTCCATGGTAACATTCAAGCATTCTCGAGGTGGTGGCCGAACATGTCGTGTACCCACCTTGGACAGGAGGTATGTTTAAGAGACCATTGTGTATGAGAGAGGGACAGAATGTTCCAAGTGGCCATCTGGGCACGCACAGATATTTAACTGTTGCAAACAGGGGCAGAAAAGAAATTTTATTTGGCAGACCTAGAATCGACTATTCCAAGCAGGGACAGAATGAAGGGACTTAGGAGTAGAAAAAAAGCTTGACAAGAACATAAAGGGCAAACACAAGGGTCACATTGGCAATTAGTTGAAGCACGGTGCCAATGATCGGGAACGTTGCTTTCTGCAAGACATATTAGCACAAATGACTTATGAAAACAAGAAAATTTTGCCTTTGGAATGGGGCCACATGTGCCCGGAGTGTCCTTGAGATCAGTGGCGAGAGCGTTAGCCAAACATGTTGCTGATTCATGTGTCAAATTCCATGGGGCAGTACTCAGAACAGCTTTCCAACAGGTGTCATGCACGGTCCTGACTAGGGTGTGCAAGCGAGGGAGTAATTGATCTCCAAGACGGAACTGATCGAGTACGGCATCAGTGTTGGGCCCAAGGCTAATCAATGGTGGACCAAGTGCAGGCGAGCCGGGAGGAATGACAAGGGGAATTGGATCCGATAAATTTTTATCAGCTGAGCTGTCAAGGAAGGCGTCTGCAAGACGATGCTTACGCACAATGCGAAGTTGAATGGGTGTACTAGGCGGAATGGTGTTGTTCACACTGGGAGCAAGTGACATGGCTTCATGGATTGCAGCGGGGGAGAGAGAAGCTGTGCAGGGTCAGATGCATCAGGCTCTGCATTGATGGGGAGAGTGTTGCATTGTATGTGTGAAGATGAACGAGTTATAGGGCGAGGGAGATGATTTGGACCTTGAAAGAGATGGGTTCTGCGAGGACTACAACCATATTAGAGGGCTAACTGAGCAAGTCCATAGTATAAATATGTGCTTACAGCACTGTTTGGGAGGCTTGATGGATTCAACCGCACAACGCTCAATGAAGCGCTGAAGGTGGGGGACAGCAAACTCCTGACAAAATGCTTGGACTAGCATTGCAGTGTCGCCACTGACACACTCGTTTCCGACAAGCTCGTGAGGGGTGATATAGACGTCAATGGTCACTTTGTCTGCAGTTAGGCCTGCCAGTTCTTCTCCAGAGCCCGGGCACCTGATGAGAAGTGAAATCCCCCCGTCCAAGCAGTCTTGCATGGTAATCTAAGACACCCCGCAGTGTGAGCTATGGACAGCTAAAACCTTCACCATTAAGATCGTACTGCATCGAAAACATCTGCAAGTGATGCTTCAATCAATTCGGTTTGGCTGAATGCTCTCTGCTCGAGTGATTTCTTGGATGGATTGAATGAAATGTAGGCCAGATGAAGGCCACCATGTGTTTTTGTGTCATTGTGAGCGCCGTCTGTATGTGCGCCATGTCTGAGAGCCGCTCGGATTGCTGCTAGGCGCAGGTCCTTGCTAGAGTCTTGGGCAAATGTGCCGGAATACATGTCCATGATTTTCTTAGCTGTATACTGGTTGGTATTGTCTTGAGGACCGGCGTGCTTCGAGGACATGATGGTGGCTTTGGCAGATGCTTAGTGTATGTTCTAGCGCATAGGTTCAAGTGCTTACCTGTGATTAACATACAAGTAATATAGCTGCAACTGTAATCAAGGTAACATTGGACAATGTGAGACTTGCATCGCATCCCATTGAACGCCATGCAGAGTACCTGACTGGCATATACAGATGACATCTTGCAAGAGATGATAGTTCTTCTGACAGATCGACCATTATTGATTCATCTGTCGAATGTCTAGGTAGTGTTGGATGGGGAATGCATTGTTGGTCTCTGGTTGTTGTGTGTTTACGTCTCTTCAGCTAGACTAATTTCGGGTCTCGCATATAGAGTCTGCATCAAAACTATGCTTATGATTTTGGGAATGCCAGTACTCGGATTTTCGACGGTCGACAGTGTACTTGACAATTAGAATATCCACAAACACCATGAGTTGGTTCAATCATGTCGGAGCAATCAAACACTTGCACATAGAGTCAGAATCAAAACTTGTAAGCAATTCATCATGCTAGTCTACAGCACAACATGAGAGTGATCAATCTACAGTGTCATGTAAAAATTTGGCCATGGTCTGAACGTCCACATCATTGTCTTGGTCCTCCCGCAACTGATCATCATCAGGCTGATTGATATAAAGTTCATAAAGTTCATCAAAGTCAGAGGGCGGGTCTACAGGTAGTGATCAGGTCAACTCAATGAACAGAAGAATGCTAACCTCACCCCCATGTATCAGCTCATTGTGAGACTCGAAAGGGTCTGTTACACATCCGGGATGAGTGTCCTGAGCAACTGATCCTTGTTCCATTCCGGTAACCCCTTGTCTATTGCACTGGTATTGTCTCTCAATGACATCCAAACAGCGTAAGTGGAGTGTGTTCACAGCAGTACATGCACAGTACATGCACTCTAGTTTGCATGCTAATAGTGGCTCGGATTCATGAAGCCCAATACCTGTTTCAGCTACAGCCTTCTCTTCGTCGTGTATGGCTGTCCGTAAGCGTCGGATCTCAACATTTAGCCTTGTGATCTCTTCTTTGGCACGAGATAATTTGAAGAACTTGGCTGTAGCCTCATGGACAGCTGGTTTGGCCCAATAGCGATCACAAATATCATCCTGAGTATGTTGGTGTCACAACCCAGAAATTACCAAGTCCAACTCTGGTCAACTCCGGAGTACTTTGGGGAATCTTGACCAAGGAGTAACAGACATCTACGGAGTTGCAACTCCATACTTGTACCTACATTAACCTTTTTCTGTTCTAGTCTACATTTTCACCTCCTGATCGGTACAGCCCATCCTGGCTGTGCTCCGTGTTCTGTTGTTCATCATTCTGATCCAAAGTACATCGCCTTCGTGCATTAGTCTCAGACCTGGACTTCTTCCGGGTTTCGAGTAGTATATAAATCCCCTGTAATAATCTGTTGTACCTTCAGTATGAAAATTAACTAAGTCACCTCCTCTCGAGTCTGACTTCATTTCCCTCTTTCTCTACCCTAAATACGAGGACACGGGACTTGACAAGGGTGCGACACATAAGTTCTGCACCAACGTCCTTACACCTCCGTACCTCCGCACCCCACACCTCCGTACCTCCGCATCCCACACCTCCGCACCTCCACACCTCTGTCAACTTCAGTCGAACCTCCATTTCCCTTTACCATCTCTCTCGGATCTCGCTGGACTTGAACCCAGAGGATCTGGACTTGACAGTATTTTCATACTGCCTCTTGTCACAATCCCTTCCACATCATGACTACACGTACCACCCGAACCTCACACACCAACATGTTGCAGTCTGCTTTTGGCAGCACTCGCACTGTATCAGGCAAATTCGTCAGCTTAACCCACTGTGCCGCACCTTCAGCCTCAGCAAGGTGGCACACCGGCCCTGCCCCGTCCCTGCTCACTCCGCTCCCAGAAGACCAAATTTCGGAAGTCTCTCGTTTCCGGACCTTACTGGAAGACGAAGAACACAACTGGGGCGATAGACGCCCTGAAACTCCGTTACCAGGAGCACGAGCAGGAGGTGGAGGTGGAGGCGGAGATGACGACCCTGACAATCCTGACAGTGATGACTCCTCCACTCTGGACTCCAAACGCCTCTTCGGACGTGAATCCAGAGAAGAGGAAGCCAACGACGTCCCTGTAACAGACGCTACTATCCACCAGATTATTTCCCTATTTTTCCTCCTTTTTCCTATAGCTAGAACACCAGATAACCGCAATTAACCCCTATAACCCGGACACTACACTTTCACTAGTAACTGAT
>JBBPNA010000430.1:0-22074 GCA_038090555.1 Boletus subcaerulescens | reverse complement strand
ATCTGGAGCGCATCTCTAAAGTCGTCGAAACTCGCGCCCTAATCGATAGTGGCGCTGACATGTCCTGCATCGACTGGCATTTCGCCAAGAAACATCACCTTCCCCTGGCTCGCCTCCCCGAACCCGTTGTCGTTAAGAACGTTGATCAATCCGACAACAAGAAAGGATCGATCAAGTTCACTACTACGTTATTCATTAACCTCGAAGGGATCCTCCACAAGGTACTCTTCTATGTCATGCACTGTGGTAATGAAAACGTCATCCTCGGACTTCCTTGGCTTGCCAAAACCAATCCCACTATTGACTGGTCCCGTCTGACCATCTCCATCCCTGAAAGCTCGGATGAATCCGCCGAACTTTACCATTCCCAAACCAAAAACCCCTTCCTGAAACCCACGAAACCCTCTCCCCGCCCCCCTCGTCATCTCAACGTCCACGCCATCCATGATTTTAGACTCTACGAGTATCTGAATGTAGAAACCGAATCCCAGTTCTGCGCCCGCGCTAAGGAAGCCTACTCTGTAAATCAAGTCATTCGTTTCGGCTCTCGCTTCGCCCCCCTCAGATCCCCAGTCATAGCCAAGCTGACCAATGCCACTGAACTGGCCATGGCTGCCGAGAAAGCCAAACCCAAGGTCACCCTCCCTCCAGAGTACCAGGAATCCGCAGAACACCTTCCCCCATCCAGACCCTACGATCACGAGATCAATCTGGACGAATCCTTTACCCCGAAAGTCGGGAAAATCTACCCCCTCTCCCCCGAAGAACAGAAAGTGACCGAAATCTTCCTCGACGAAAACCTCAAATCCGGAAAGATCCGCCCCTCCAACTCCCCCCAGGCTGCCCCATTCTTTTTCGTCAACAAGAAAGATGGGAAGCTACGCCCTTGCCAGGACTACAGGTACCTTAATGAACACACCATCCGAGACGCCTACCCCCTTCCCCTCATCTCTGACCTCGTCGACAAACTCAAAGGAGCAAAGCTCTTCACCAAGTTTGACGTACGTTGGGGCTACAACAATGTTTGGATCAAGGATGGTCATCAATGGAAAGCCGCCTTTATTACCCACAAGGGGCTCTTCGAACCAATGGTCATGTTCTTCGGATTGAACAACTCCCCCACCACATTCCAACGTTTCATGAATGACTCTTTCAGAGATATGATTGCGGAAGGATGGTTAGTCATCTACATGGACGACCTCCTTATCTTCTCTCCTGACGAAGAAACCCACACTGAACGAACCAAACACATCCTCCAAAGAATGAAAGAACTCAACCTCCACCTCAAATTAGAGAAGTGCACCTTCGCTGCTGAGGAAGTAGAATACCTAGGAATGGTCGTAAAACCCGGCCGACTCACCATGGACCCAGTAAAACTCGAGGGCATTGCCAAATGGCCTACTCCTACCAAGGTCAAAGAAGTCCGTTCGTTCTTAGGGTTCGCAAACTTCTATCGTCATTTCATCCCTGATTATTCCACCATCGCTCGTCCCCTCATTGACATGACAAAGAAGAACGCTGGATGGCAATGGACACCCGCTTGTCAAAAATCCTTCGACTCCCTGAAGGATCTATTCCTATCCAAACCCATACTTCACCTTCCCGACCCATCTGCCCCGTTCGCCATTGCCACCAATGCCTCGAAATACGCCTCCGGCGCCATCCTCCTCCAGACTGACTCCAACGGGGATTGGCACCCCTGCTCCTACCTTTCCACATCATTCTCCCCCGCAGAACAAAACTATGACATCTACGACAGGGAACTCCTCGCAATCATCCGCACCCTGAAAACATGGAGACACTATCTCCATGGATCCCCTTTCCCAGTACAAGTCTTTACCGATCACAAAAACCTTACCTACTTCTGACAAGCCCAAAACCTCAATCGCTGTCAAGCAAGATGGCTCCTAGATCTCGCTGACTTTGACCTCAAAATGGTTCATGTTCTGGGAAAACTCTTAGCTGGTCCCGATGCTCTCTCTTGCCGCCCGGATCTCCTCCCCAACGAACCTGACAACACAGGAACCGTTCTCCTCCCCGACTCCCTCTTTGTTTGCGTCATAGACTCCGCTTTGCATCGGAAGGTCTCATCCTCCTCCAAGGATGATCCCCTCGTTCTGAATGCCTTGCAAGCCCTTGATGGAACTATTCCCCCAGCTTTCCGCTCCCACCTATCTGACTGGACCTTCACAGAAGGAGTTCTCACATATCAGGGATGCACTTATGTACCACTGGATGACTCTCTCCGCCGCTCTATTGTTTCCAGATGCCACGATCATGAATCCGCAGGCCACCCTGGCTATCTTAAGACTAGGCAACTCGTCTCTGCCGATTTCTGGTGGCCTGGACTCGCCCAATTTGTCAGAAAGTACGTAGAAGGCTGCTCCTCGTGTCAACAGGCCAAAACGAACACCCATCCCACGGTCCCCTCCACATCACCAATCTCCTCCTCCACCTCTCGTCCCTTCCAACAGATATCTTGTGATCTTATCACCGACCTTCCCCAATCCAACAGCTTTGACTTGCTCTTAGTAATTGTTGACCATGGGCTTACCAAAGGAGTAATCCTCTGTCCCACCAAGAAATCAGTCACCGCCCAGGGAATCGCCACCCTCTTCTTCCATAAGGTTTATCACCGCTTCGGCCTCTATGACAAAATCATCTCCGACCGCGGACCGCAATTTGCTTCTGCCTTCGCAAAAGAACTCGGAAAGCTTCTGAACTACGACCTTGCCCTCTCCACCGCCTATCATCCTCAGACTGATGGAGAGACCGAAAGAGTAAATCAAGAAGTGGAGACTTATCTCTAAATTTACTGTGGAAATAACCCGACTTCTTGGACCGACCATATCATACACGCCGAATTCGCACATAATCATCGCCCCCATTCTGTCACCGGCAAATCCCCATTCTTTCTCATGATGGGCTATGAACCCCGTGCACTACCTTCTCTCCTCCCTGATTCCCCCCTCCCGGCCGTCAAAACCCACATCAAAACCCTCACTGCGGCCCGAGACGAAGCGCTAGCTGCTCATGAACTTGCCCGTCAAGTCATGAAAGCTCGAGGAAACCGAGGCTTTGTCCCCTTCACCAAGGGAGATAAGGTGTGGCTAGAAGCCAGGAACTTGAAACGTCGCTCCGCTACCCTGAAATTTGACCCAAAAAGAGAAGGACCCTTTACCATTGTCAAGGTCCTATCTCCGCTCACCTACCAACTCCGCCTCCCAAAAACCTGGAAAATTCATCCAGTCTTCCATGCTTCCCTGTTATTGCCCTATCGCGAAAACAGTGTACACAGCCCGAACTTCCCTTCTCCTCCACCAGAACTTATTCAGGGGGAAGAAGAATATGAAATTGAAAAGATTCTACGCCACCGCGGACCCCCTTCTTGCCGCATGTATTTGATCTGATGGAAAGGATACTCTGCCGAAGAAGATTCATGGATCCCTGAGCTGAATCTGAAAAATGCAAAGTCCGCTTTGAAGGAGTATAAGAAACTCCACCCCTCTACCTTTTCCCCGTAGCCTCTTCATCTCCTCTCCCATCATAAGAAACATGTCCTCCATGCAGACCTCCCTTACTTCTGAGTCCTCAGTCACTGCTTCGGCCCCTTCCACCCCGTCCTCGCCCACCTCCACACTTGCTGACCCTGGATGGGGCTCTAACCCCGTGGACACCATTGAACCACCCACCCATAGTGTCACCTTCCAGGTCTCTCCTGACAAAACCGTCAATATGACCATTCCCATCGCTTGCCCCACTCCTCAATCTTCCGTAACCTACCCCTCCATTCACTTCACCCCCGTACCTAGCCCTAGACCTGTACTCGCCGTCAATACCCCCATCTACACCAATGCCATTCAAGAAGGAACTCCTTCCCCCCGCTACAGGAACAACGTCACCCATTACATCTGCAACACCGGCATGGCTATTCCCATAGACTCCCATTTAGACATGAACTCTGCCTTCTTGGCCCTATACCGGGCATTCCACCAAACCCAACGCCTCTCCCTCATCACCAACGACATCACCGCCTTCTCCACCGACCGCATGGATCGCAATTGGGTATCCTCTACCCAACAAAACATTCTGCGAGAACTCCATCAAGTGATGTACCAGATGGAATTCGGAGAATTCCTCCAGGACATAGACAGATATGCCGTGGAGCTGGCCACCTCCAGAATTGTTAACTCTGGAACATACCCCCTACACCGCGAAGACGAGCAATCCTCTTCCCCCTCTTACTACTCCGCCCGCTCTCCGTCCACACCATCCGCCTCCTCGTCTGCCCTATCCCCCGAGGAACTCCTCGTGATGAACGAAGCTGAAAGAACCCACAACCATCAGAGTCAACTGTGCTACGGTCACCTCCGCACCTCTCCTCTCCTCCCCTCTGACCCGAGATACCGTGATGCTTGCTTCCAATGCCATCGCCTTGGCCATATTCGCCACAATTATCCTGTATACCTATGCCCTATCATGGGCTGTCGCCAATGGGCCCCTGGACATAGTCAAGCGAACTGCCCTATTGCCACTCGCCGCCCCATTCTCCTTAGTCGGCTCTCCACCACCCGCCCCATGGGGCACCAACCCTTGGCCGCTCGTATCTCCGGTCGTGCTTGTGACACACCTGCCCCCGACTCCTTTCACACCCCTCGCCGAGGGTCCACCACTTCCTCTGGTTCTTCCCGTTCCTCTCGCTCCTCCTGTTCCTACCGATCCTCGAACTCGGGTCGAGGCCTCCCCATCCCTCCTCCCCAAAGGTCTGCATCCCCCAGGCGTTCCGCCCCGTCTCCTGAGCTGGATGACGTTATTGATGAAACCGGGTATGCCAACATCACCGGCTCCCCGGGATACTCTTGTATGGGACTCTAGTTGCCTTATGACGTGGTCTTAGGTCTACGACAGGGGTAATGTTACAACTTTATCTTTTCTTCTTCACGCTACTCGCCGCTTGTACTACTACACTTACTCGCGCATTTGAATCACACTCTAGGACTTTCTTTTCTTTTCTCGTCGCTGACTCACTCCCCTCACGTAACCCTTATCTCTTATCACTTGCTTTGTCAGCGACTTCCTTCCATTGTGTTCTTCCACATTCCTCGCCTCCCCTTATGCAAACCAGCCCTAGTCATTCCTCTGCGTATATAAGACCGACTCTCAACTCGGTTGTACCTGAGCTTAGATCTCCCTTGACTTCCCTTGACTTCCCTTGTACTACCTTGTACTTCGTGGAATCCATCTCTTCGAAAGCCTCCTCGCCGAGTCTAAGTCTCACCGCCAGCATAGACTGGCCCTTGCCCTTCGAACCTCTGAACCATTGACTAGCATTAGACTAGCAACGGCACCTTTGCTCTATGGACTTTGTATCGCCATAAGGATACGCTTGCTCAGAACCCTTGTCTCCTCGAACCTCTAAGGGCTACGTTCGTCCCTATCCGGGCCAAACATAACACTTTCATGATCTAATCTATTCTCTTTTCATCTCCGCTTTATCACTTCTATTCACACATGTGTATCTCATCTCCCACATCTATGTTTTTCTTTCACATTAGATATGCACTGCAGCCTCATGCTGCCACATACATGCACACAACACATGTATGATCGTACATGCCCTTTCCTCATGTTACCCAGTATCAAGGATACTTACTATATATAGCAGTAGCATAGCTTGGTCTGTGTGCATGTACCAGTAGTATAAATACTATTCCCAAGTAGACCAAGACTCCCCAGTCTTGTTCTCTTGGAGTTCTCTCCTTAAAGGCGACTCTATATTTCTCTTCTCTTCTCTTTGTCTTTCTCTAGCAAGTAGTGACCTAGCAAGCTTCACTCTACAAGTGAGTCTTTAAGGGCCGTTTCACTAGAACAAGACTATTTAACTTGCTACCTCGCTTGCAGACGACTATTGAAGCAGATCACCGAAGTACCCTGACAAAGTTTCCTACTGCACATGCCACCCTCGCGTTCACATCCCATCCACCAGTACATTCAAAGGGATACAACACCTATTATGGAGCTCAAGACATCTTCTTAGTGTCAGCTCAACCCTCTTACATCGCATCAGTAGAAGGATCGTCGCTCATACCCAACGAGCATGTATCAGAGGTTTGGGAGTGGTTCGGGTTGACTCAAGAAGAAAATGAGTTGTCAAATTTAGTTTACCCTCCAACACCAGTAGTAGAAGCAGCAGAGGCAGGGCCGGCACATATAGGTCAAGCACAACAGCCAGGAAGCCCCTCCCCATCGTCTCTCATCCTTTTGGACTATGAGAGTCTACCAGAAGCGCCAGTCGCTCTGCACGCCCCCTCGGTCAACAGCGAAAGCTACAACCCAAACGAGTATGACCCCCCAGCACACAAGCTGATCCCACAGGCATTAGTGCCATTATTCCTGCTGGAGAGAGTTGTCAAGTGGCTCGTTGACGGGCTTGTAGACAGAGTCAGGAGAGAACAGAGAACTAACACCATATCAACGACCAGAATGCCAAAGGAGGCAAAGGAAGTGTGGCCAGCAGCCACTAGAATAAGGGAACCAAAGACAATAGTTCTCTGGCAGTTTGACGACGAACTCCAGAACACCCCTTCCCTTAGACCACGAGACAAGTGTTACAAGGCGAAGAAACGCCCTACCCTAGCACCACACGTAGCGGAACCTAGAATACACCGCTTACAAGTACCAAACCCCCCTCTCCCATTGTAATCTAATCCATCATGTCTACTTTCGATCGTATGATATTCGAAGCCAACCTCCTAAACAATGGTCCGAATGAACAAGCCACACAAGAGTTTGTGGCACTACTTGACTTCTTCGTTCAAGAAAGAGACACACAGAACCTACAACTGCTATAATGCACCCAGGAAATACAAAACTTACAAGCTCAACTCCAAACTGTACCTCATGCCGCAGCAGCCACTACCCCTAAAATGAGCAAAGTATTCCAAGACCCTGGAAACTTTAATGGCTCAAAAGGAAAGTTTGAAGAATGGTGGACCAAGCTCAAAGCTTGGATAGGAGAAAACCCCACTGTGTTCCCACAAGGCTCACACAAGGCAGTAGTAGCAGTGCTATCACGCCTCAAAGGGCAAAAGGCAGGCAGATTCACCTGCACAAGAATCAATCGGCTGCTAAACGGAGGCACATACACATGGGCGGAGTTAGAAGAAGAAGTCGAAGCACTCTTCAGATCTGTCAACCAAACAGAGTGGGCCAGACAAAAGCTGCGTGCCCTCAAACAAATGGAAGCGATGCCCATAGATGATTGAATCATTGACTTCCAAAGATATGAACCACAAGCGGGCATGGATCCTACACATCTCATCAAGCTCATAGAGCAAAATGTCCAGCGCTCAATAATTGACAAGATCCTCCTAGATGGAACTTGTCCAAATATGGGTCTCACCTACCTTGCTAAGATCCGAGAGGTAGGCACAAGGAAGCAATTAATAAGCTTCATATGCAGCAGCAACTCCTGCAGATCCAGAGATCCCAATGCCATGGACATAGATGCCTTTGAGTGAAGACCCTCGACGTCTTCCACATAGAGAAAGTGCTACAACTGTGGTGGCGGACACTTTGTCAAAGATTGCCCAAAACCCAAGCTCGCATGTCCCGACTGTAAATGGCTTGGCAGAGGGCATAAGAAAGGATGTCGGCAAGGAGGCCACAAGGTCAGGGACATTGAAGAAGAAGGTGCTGACTCATGGGAACATGAGTCATCCAGCCCAGATCAAGCCATCTGCAGCATGTCATACGATGAAATGAAAGCCTACTTCTTCGATCATCAAGTCACAGAATCCAAGAAGGGAAAAGGGAAAGCCACATGAACAAACTGGGTGTTCATGCAGGTATAAAGAAGGTACGGTTTGATTTAACTAATGATAACAGGTTTTTGCCACTGGCTGGTGAAGAATCCGATGAATCGGACAATGAATTGTCACAGCCAAGTGGGTCTCCCTCAGTGGAGCTCGGCAGGGGCTTCACACCTGTACTTAATTCACTTCTCAACACCAATACCAATATCCTGGAAGAAGCGTGCATAAGAAGCACAAACCTACAGAAGGAGATCTGTATGACTATCCAAATTTCTCCTTCTCACACGAAGAATTTCATCACCGCAGACGCATTGCTTGATAGCAGTGCAAACATAATATTCATTGATCGCGCTTGGGCTCAGAAGCATTGCTTACCCCTGACCCCTTTGTGCTACCCTATTCCTGTATACAATGTGGATGGAACTAAGAATTCCGCAGGAAACATCACACACTCCGCAGAAGTGATTATTGACTACCAAGGGCACAGAGAGCATGTCACAGCAGAGATCACAGATCTTGGAAAGAATCAGATGATCTTAGGCTTCTCCTGGCTGAAGAAGCACAACCCCTATATAGAATGGTCTAAAGGGACAGTTGAAATGACACGCTGTCTGTGGACATGCTCTTTCCTGCAGGACAAGGAATCATTCTTATGACATGCTGATAAGGAAGAAGAAGAAAACGCATATCTTGCTTATGCAGTCCATGCAGCTCTAGATAAGCCTACCCCTAAGATGGAAACAGCAGAGGAACTTGTCCCAAAAGAATTCCATAAATAGTTTAAAGTATCTCACAAAGGAGAATCAGAGCGAATGCCAATTCGGAAACCATGGGATCATGCCATTGATATAAAAGATATGTTCATACCTAAGAAAGGATGCATCATTCCCCTGTCTGTCACAGAACAACAGGAAGTTTCCGAATTCATAGATGATCAGCTCAAGAAGGGATACATTAGACCCTCTAAATCTCCACAAACATCACCTGTATTCTTCGTACCTAAGAAGGATGGCTGAAAACGCATGGTACAGGATTACCATTATCTAAACGAACACATGATCAAAAATAACTATCTGCTACCCCTAATCTCGCAATTGGTCGATAAGCTAAAAGGGGCTACATTATTCACAAAGATGGATCTCAGATGGGGATATAACAATGTCCGAATCAAGGATGGTGATGAATGGAAAGCAGCTTTCATGTGCTTCCGAGGGGCATTCGAACCCCTTGTCATGTACTTTGGGCTATGCAACTCCCCTGGAACGTTCCAAGCCATGATAAATGAGATCTTTGCAGATATGGACGACTGTGTCATCATCTACATCGATGACCTAATGATATTCACCAAATCCAATGACCACGAAGCGCACAATAAGATCATTATGGAAGTACTACAATGCCTTGAAGAAAATGATTTATTCATAAAACCAGAGAAATGCACATTCCACACCACCGAAGTGGAGTTTCTGGGAATGATTGTAGGAAAAGACGGAATAAAGATGGATGAAACAAAAGTTCAAGCCATTCTGGAATGGCCTATGTCCAAAAATGTCCGAGGAGTTAGAAGCTTCCTAGGACTAGCAAACTTCTATCGGCGATTTATCCAAGATTACACTAAAGTGGCTAGACCACTGAATGACCTCATGAAGAAGGAAAACCCCTTTGAATGGGAGCAGGAACAACAGGAGGCGTTCGACATGTTGAAACACCATTTCACTACTGCCCCTGTTCTTGCATTCCCTGATGATGATGCCCAGTTCCGTTTAGAGTGCAATATTTCAGATTACGCCACAGGGGCAGTGTTATCTATTCAGAAAGACAATAAATGGCATTCAGTTGCCTATTCCTCTCATTCAATGTCTCCGCAGGAATGGAATTACCCTATTGCAGATAAAGAAATGCTCAGTGTGATTCGCTCACTTGAGATCCGGCGCCACTATCTAGAAGGCGCACACCATGAATTTGAGATCTGGAAGGATCATGTGAATTTGCAATTCTACATGACTCGTCAAGATCTAAACAGGCGACAAGCATGTTGGGCGCAATACCTATCTCGCTTCAATTTCAAATGGTTGCATAAGCCTGGTGAAATGGCCCTTAAAGACTCACTTGTAGAGTGAAGCTTGCTAGGTCATTACTTGCTGGAGAAAGACAAAGAGAAGAGAAGAGAAGTATAGAGTTGCCTTTAAGGGGAGAACTCCAAGAGAACAAGACTGGGGAGTCTTGGTCTACTTGGGAATAGTATTTATACTACTGGTACATGCGCACAGACCAAGCTATGCTACTGCTATATATAGTAAGTATCCTTAATACTGGGTAACATGAGGAAAGGGCATGTATGTGGCAGCATGAGGCTGCGGTGCGTATCTAATGTGAAAGAAAAACATAGATGTGGGAGATGAGATACACATGTGTGAATACAAGTGATAAAGCGGAGATGAAAAGAGAATAGATTAGATCGTGAAAAAAAGATAGGGGTTAGAAAGAAAAGAAAATTGTTAAGTCCAAATGCTTATCATAGCGATCATTGAAATGACCAGAACCCACCTAAGGGTCTAGTGTTTGTAGTCACAAGAGTACTAGGATGGTTGTTCTAGGAAAACTCCAAGGAGAACAAGACTGGAGAGTCTTGTACTACTTGGCTATAGTATTTATACTACTAGTACATGCACACAGACCGTGCAGTGCTTATCTACAGATATTATACTTGTATTACTAGTTCTGAGACTGGGAAACATGAGGCAACATGAGTTGCGTGTTTATTGGAGGATAAGCATACCTGTGTGGGCATGTGTTGGATAGGGGACATGAGGCATGTCGCATGTTATTCTAGAGCACGTCACTGCAAGATCAATATCGTGGGAGAAAGTTGGGCTTTGTGGGAAAGTAAGCGAATGAGCGAACATAGGGGCTATTGGAGTATTCGGTGAATTGTGAGTGAATGAGCGTCTGGAGAAATATGGAAAAATAGGGGAAAAATAGGGGCATTTGTAACACTACCCCCCTCCTACAATCAAGCATCCTGATTGATCAAGGACTTGTCAAACGGCCATTGCATCTCAGCATGCCAGGAGCACAATGTCTACTGTTGCACTGCATCAGCCAGCAAAGTGGGAGGCCAAAAGAATATGAAGGGATGTGGATTGTCCCAAGACCAAGTGCCAAACAGCCAGCCAGTTTCATCAAAGTCTGCAGAGAAGTCCTGCACATAATCAGCATCACCCCAAGCGTCACCCTGATCCGATTCAGGGGGGGTGTCAAGATCAGGGACAGTGTCCTCCACTGATCCCCATAGAGAATGAGTGTTGTGCATGGTAAACACCTCACTGTTATTTTCATAGACCATATTCCAGTGGTCAGGGAAACCATGGTCCCAAGAAGGGCCATGTGCACCAGCCCAATTAATGAGTGGATCACCCGTGTCATCAATAAACATGTCCAAGTGATTTTCAAGATAATCATCCAAATAGTGGATGATGTCAGGATTTTCCTCATAATAAGTGTGGATTTCTGTGGGATCACTGAAGCATGTGGGACGGCGAGGTAACAAGCCGGGCATATTGATAACCCATTTAAGACGACATGGGTTGGCATAGGTAAGGGCGCAGTAGAAGAGAGCGAGGGAAGTGGCAAATGACAACATTGTGGGAGCAAGGCTCAACCGGAAGTATGAATATATGCATTGTTAACCCTGACACACCCCAGGGGTTCAATCAACATCAAGTCAATCGAAAGGAAGATGATTTTCTGGTACTTCAGATATAGGCTTTCCACAATGCTTGAATAGGTTAAAGAATTCAAATGATGTCATCCGGAGCCGTCGAGGCACATTAGGATGTGCATTATGGAATTCGTCAATAGCTGTCTTGGCATTAGACAGATTAGTTTCAGGTTCCCATGTGCGATCTTCTTCTGTATATCCTTGCCAATGGACAAGGAATTCAAGGCAGTGACCTTTCCATCTAGAGTCGGCAATATAGTCGACTTCAAATTCAACATCTCGTTCTTCTGTGACCTCTACTGGTCCAGGACGGAATGTGGGTTGATCATCAAGACGCTCCTTATAAGGTTTGACACGAGAGATATTCACAACCAGGTGAATTCTCATAGTGTGCAGTAAGCAAAGCTTTACTGCATTAGGCCCGATTAGATCTGTGATCTCATAGGGCCCTAACCATTTCTCGGAGAGTTTCTTCTAAGCACGTGTCAATTTCAAATGTTCGGTTGATAACCAAACTTTATCAGATATGGAATAGCTAGGCACAGCGGATCTATGTTTATCGGCTTGTGCTTTCATATGATCTTGTGCAGCAGCAAGATTAGCTTTTGTTTGATCAATGGTTTGAGCGTTATTAGTTATAAACTGCTCAGCAGCGGGTGCTTTCATAATATGTTGCTCGAAACCAATATGTGGTTTATATGTACGGGTGACAGAAAAAGGGGTTTTCTGTGTAGAAGCTTGTCGCTTCGAGTTGTAAGAGAACTGTGCAAGTGGTAACCAATTAGCCCATTCGTTCTGCTTTTCGGAAGTAAAGAGATGAAGGTATTGCTGCAAATCTCTGTTCATTCGCTCTGTCTGTCCATCTGTCTGAGGGTGGAACGCAGTAGACAGTTTAGGCTGTATTCCTAGTCGTTTACACAAGTCTTGCATTACTTGTGAAGCAAATTGTGGTCCTCGATCAGATATGATTGTTTTTGGTAGACCATGTTGTTTCCAAACATGGGTCATGTATAGCCTGGCAGTTTCCAAGGCTGATATAGCTTTATTGCAAGGGATGAATTCGACTTCTTTGGAGAATCAATCAACAACCACTAGGATTGAATTGAATCCATTGCAAAGGGGAAGATTAGTAGTGAAATCTACTGAGAGATCTTGCCACGGTCCTTCTGGTATGGGCAAGGGTTGTAACTTTCCTGTGGGTGCAATGTTTTGTCCTTTGAATCTAGCACAGTGATCACAGCGTGAGACATAGTCCTTGACCAATGTTGTTACAACATACCTTTTCTTCCTTACTTGTCGCTTGTACTACTACGCTAAACTCACACATTCGAGTCTCACCTTAGGACTTTCTTTTTCTTTTCTCGTCGCTGACTCTTCTCTTCCACGTAATCCTTATCAATTGCTTCGTCAGCGACTTCCTTCCACCACAGTCTTCCCTGTTCTATGCCTACCGGCCCTAAACTCCTCGTCTTGTATTTAAGATCGACTTGTAGCTCGGTTACACCTCAGCTTAGATCTCCCTTGATCTCCCTTGTAACAAACTCGCTACTTCGTGGAATTTACTTCCTTCGAAACCTCCTCGCCGAGTCTAAGTCTCACCGCTAGCATTAGACTAGCTCTTCGTCCCTCGAACTCTCGAACCCTTGAACCGTTGCCTAGCGCTAGACTAGGAACGTCCCCTTTATTCAAAGGACTTCGTGTCGCCGTAAAGACACGCTCGCTCTGATCCTCGTCTCCTTGTATCATCCAAGGGCTACGCTCGTCCCTACCCGGGCCAAGCATAACAAATGTACTCAGGCCGGGCCAAGTATAACTTTGTCGAACCAATTCTAGTGTCTTTTCTGCTCCAGGGTGTCCTGCAAGTGGGGTATCATGATGTAGATGCAATATTTCCATACGAAGGTCGTCCACATCAGGTACAAAGATCTTGTTATTTTTGTCTGCTAGCATATCTTCTTGCTCCATACAGACTTGATTTTCTTTACATAACTTTGTAACATCAGTTTCTTTTAGTCTAAAGATAGTGTTTCTGATCCGATCTTGAATGGTGTTGGCATTAGTTGTTAACCGCACAGCAGTGCAGATTTGTTCTGGAGGTATGACCAATACTCCTTTATTGTCATCCTCTTTTCCTTCAGTGTGATCTTCTCGTCGAGAGAGAGCATCTGCCTTTCCCATAGAGGTTCCTGGTTTGTGTAACCATTTAAAGTGAAACTGTGA
Source organism: Boletus subcaerulescens (assembly GCA_038090555.1). Classification (NCBI taxonomy): domain Eukaryota; kingdom Fungi; phylum Basidiomycota; class Agaricomycetes; order Boletales; family Boletaceae; genus Boletus; species Boletus subcaerulescens. The sequence continues at coordinate 8,319 of JBBPNA010000430.1, read as the reverse complement.
TAAATATTGAGCCCATCGAGCTTGTTGACGGTTAAGGTCTTGTCTAACCATGAACCATTTAAGATTCTCATGATCATTCCATATTTCAAACTCGAATCGGGCTCCTTCTAGGTAGTGGCACCAGAGTTCTAAGGCTCTGATAACACTTAGCATTTCTTTATCTGCAATAGGATAATTGCGTTCTTCCGGTGACATGGAATGGGAAGAATAAGCGACTGGGTGCCATTTGCCATCGATTTCTATAGAGAGCACAGCTCCTGTGGCAAAATCTGAGGCATCAGATTCCAAGTGGAATATTTTATCATTATCCAGAAATGCTAGAATGGGTGCAGTAGTGAATTTCTCTTTCAGCATGTCAAATGCAGATTGTTGTGAGTCAGTCCATTTGAATGGAGTGTCTTTCTTGGTTAAGTCGTTGAGAGGACAAGTGACTTGCGCATAGTCTTCAATGAATCGTCGATAAAAGTTAGCTAAACCAAGAAAACTGCGAACTTGTCGGACAGTTGTTGGTGTAGGCCAATCAAGAACTGCTTTTACTTTGTCTTCGTCCATGTGGATCCCGTCAGGGGTTATAGTCATCCCAAGGAATTCGACTTCTTTAACTCGAAAGGAACATTTTTCTGGTTTAACAAAGAGATCATTTTCTTCTAGTCGGCGTAGTACTTCAAGTACAATCTGATCGTGTTCCTTTTGATTATCTGTTTTTGTGAAGATCATTAGATCATCAATATAGACGATACAGACATTATCCATGTCCGAGAATATGTCGTTCATCATTGTCTGAAAAGTAGCGGGAGAGTTGCATAAGCCAAAGAACATTACTAGTGGTTCAAAGGCTCCTCAATGGCAAACAAAGGCTGCTTTCCATTCGTCTCCTTCTTTGATGCGTACATTATTGTATCCCCAGCGGAGATCCATTTTCGTGAATAGTTTGGCTCCTTTAAGCTTATCCACAAGCTGGGATATGAGCGGTAATGGATAGTTATTATTGATTGTATGTTCATTAAGATATCAGTAATCTTGAACCATATGTTTCTTTCCATCCTTCTTTGGAACAAAGAAGACAGGAGAAGTTTGTGGTGACTTGGAGGGTCTAATGTAGCCCTTGCGAAGTTGATCATCTATGAAGTCACTAACTTCTTGTTGTTCTAGCAGAGATAGGGGTATTAATCGTCCTTTCTTAGGCATGAAAGTTTCTTTAAGATCAATGGCATGATCCCAATGTTTTCTAATCGGCATTCGCTCAGATTCTCTCTTTGCGAAGACGTGAAGGTATTTATGATATTCTTTTGGGACTAGTTCTTCAGCTTTGGGATCTGTTTTTAGTTTTGGATCTAACTTGACAGCATTGATCTGTACAAGTTGATCGCGCTCTTCTTTCTCGATAGTTCTTAGGAAAGAGCTTCTAGATTTATTGCGACAAGAGTCAGGGCAGCGCGTCATATTGACAGTCCCTGTTTCCCAATTGATTTCTGGGTTATGGCATTTGAGCCATGTATAACCAAGAATCATTTGATGTTTGCCTAGGTCAGTTACTTCGGCAATTGTCTTTTCTTGATGACCGAGATAGCTGATTATAAGTTCGGCATAATGTGTTAGGCTTCCGGCAGCGTTATGTGTTCCATCCATGTTGAATACCGGGATTGGGCGATCTAGGGTTTTAAGAGGAATGTGATTTTTATTAGCCCAATCTTTGTCAATGAAGGTTGTGTTAGCTCCTGAGTCTAACAAGGCAAGGGTGTTAATTGAATGTCTAGCATTCAGCTTGATAGAAATGGGTAGAATAAGTTCCTTGGTGGAGTTGCTGTGGATCTTAGCAATCTTGGGTGTAGGAAGCATTTCTTCTATGTCTGCATCAGACAAGAAAGAATACATTTGTCGGATGTCAATGCACTTCTGTTCAGTAGTAGGTGGAGTTGTGTGTAACGAGTTTACTTCAACAACTTCTGGAAGAATTTTCTGATCTGGGTTTTCTAGTTCCTTAATAGAGGAATGAAGCACTGGTATGAAGTTCCGGCCAAGCTCCGAATCAATCGAAGGCCCCTCTAGACATGACATGAATAGATAGGAGATGAGTTTACAATTTCGGAACTTGTGAATCGAGATGCAACTTGCTTGCCCAGTTCTTTCAAGTTGCTTTGCCTTTTCCCTTAGGGTCAGATGGCATTGATTGGAAAAGCGAGCAGACTTCATCAAAGGTCATTCCTTGACAAGCACGGGGTAAAGATTCTTGGATCTGGTCCCATGATTCAGCTGGTTTGGCTGTAGTAGCACAAATAGCTCTTCCTTTACTGCATGTTGGTTTGTGTTGTCCTCTGGACCAATTGCAATGTCCACAACGTGAGGAGGGTTTCTTACAATCTTTAGCGAAATGTCCATTGCCTCCGCAGTTGAAGCAAGTGGATCATGATGATCCTGATGATCCTCCTGAGGATCGTTGTTTTGGTTTACGGGATCTGGTAAAGTTTAGGTCTAGATGGTCATCATCTTCGTCAATGAGACCAATGTTCATTGGGTCACCATAACGTGACTTCTTTTCTGATCGGCCAAGAATAAGTCTGATAGATTCTTGGAGAGATCCGATCTCTGATACTATTTCGACATAAGGACCAATGTCCGTCTGCCTTTTCTTTTCTTTCGTGATCTGTACGAGAATGGAAGGTCTCATAGCCTTCTCGAGTATAGCACAAGTGTGTGCTCCATCAACTCCTGCCATGTTGTATAGAGACTCGAACTTAGTGATGAAAGGTCTGGTCTTAAGGTCTCCTTGATGGAATTTATTAAGTTCCATGAGAGCCCAGTCTTTCTGATTGGCATGTCTGAAGAACTTAGGTAATTCTTCTTCAAGGTTACGCCATAGGTAGATAGGTCCTCGAGCCAGTCAAGTTTCAGTGAACTTTCCTGCAGTGGGTCCTTTGAGTCGGGATAGGACTGCTTGGACGGCAGTGTAGGATCCTGGTGGTATGGCAGTAGCATTTAAGCATAGCCATACTTGTATCTTAGCCCACCATTCATCGAACTTGGCGCAGCTTCCATCATAGTCTCCTGGATCTGCAAAGATCTCGACCTTTTGGGTATATCCTTTTGTAGTGCCGGTAGATCTGGCAGTGGCCGTAGTATTGGCGGCTTCTAAATCGGTCAATTGATCTCAGAGATCATTGTTGTCCTGTTCAAGGGTAGTGACTTTTGCTCTGAGGCGAATAGTTTCAGTACCAAGATTATCGCATGCAGTAAGAGTAGCAGAGAGCATATTGATGATTGAGTCCCATCTTTCTTGTGTGGAAGACATACTAGTTTGAGAAAGAGTGTTTCGTAACTCAGCAAATAGATCGGCGATTGCGGACATATTGAATCAGGCAGGATAGTTAAAGTTTTCTTCTGATTCAGGAGTAGAGTCTGAGTGATCAGCTAGAGCAGCTTCTTCTGCTTGTAGTTCGTTTACTAGTTCCGCACGAGCTGCTGCTGGTGAAGGGATTCTAAAGGGAATGAATCTAGATACAGGTGGTAATGGTTCTCCTGCTTCGGCAGCGGCTTTGGTTGTTAGGAGCAGGAACCCTTATTGGTTCTCCTATCGGTGGCAATGGAAGTCCTGCTTCAACAGCGGCTTCTTGTTCAGCTAATGCAGCTTCTTGAGCGGCACGAACACGTTGCTGATTAATGAATTGGAGATGAAGGGTTCTTCTTCTCTGTGCGAAGTTCCTTCCTCTGTTTACTCTCTCAAGGTGTCTTACTTGTTCCTGATTTCTAGGCTCAGGGTTCTTAGCACGTGGTATGATGTTTTCAGGGATCTCGTTTATTGTGAAAAGGGAATGGACCCTGCTAATATGGATTGTAACGACGAGGTGGCCTAAGAGATGAGTGGGGTCAGAGTGTACTAGGGCGATAGCCAGTAGTACTATCAGGAATGCGGTACCAGCAAGGTAGATCAGGGATATGAGGAATAGGGGTAGGATGTCTCTCTCTAATCCATATCCGTTCCCTGATACAATCTGTGGCCTGTTGTACCTGTCACCTGGTGTTCTCAATCCTTCTAAGATCTCTGGACTGGTCGATACCCAGCTGTATCCCTTCACGTATAACTCTATGGATTCTCTCTGTTTCACTCTCTCTATGTGAAATGTGAGAACTGTTTCGGTGAGGTTGGAAATGACGGGCAGATTGGCGGATGAGGGCGGCGCAGATTGGTTCCCAGTCTACGGGTTCTGGTAACTCAGATGGTGCCCGTAAGGGGGTACTAGGGTTGTATGTTGGCAATCCGAGCGGCGGGTAGACGATCTCACGATCTGCTAATGTTGGGGTTAGACGGTGCTCGGTGTTGACAGTGTCTGTTCTAGCTAGGTTACCTGGTAAGTCTGCGGTGTTGATAGTAGGGGCCCAGTAGCAGGTACTGGGTGCGTTCTCTGGTGCTAGTGTGGTCCTGTTGACCAATGTCCTGTAGCCTTGGTCTAGGCTACTGTCATAGTCGGGTAGCTCGTCCCGTTCCTATATATGGACTTGTTAGTCCTAATCTGTACTCAACTAGTGACTAGTTGATCGGTATCTGTAGGTGTGCCTCGGCCCTTCCTATCTGTGCCTCGTAGTCTGAGGGGTTGTACTCGTTGGGGTCGTACGATCCCGAGCTGACTGCTTCTTCTGGGACTAGCCCGAAGATGTCTGGGAAGGCGACGTCGGTGGAGGGTCCTTCGATTGGACCTGAGGGCAGAGATGCCGACGGGGGAAGGCCTGTCCTTCCTGTGACTGTATATGCGTAGATGTCGGAGATTCTGTAGTAAGGCACTACCAGAGTGCGGGGTCAATAGCGTAGCGAGCGCGGCCTATCAATAACCTACTTGGGTTCTATCAATCTAGATGGGTGGTGATAAGGTGGTGATGGGGTCCCGGAGCGGTTAGCTAGACCGCGGCGGTTAGTATAGTCTTGTTCTAATGAAACGACCAGAACCCACCTAAGGGTCTAGTGTTTGTAGTCGCAAGAGTACTAGGGAGGATGTTCTGGGAAAACTCCAAGAGAACAAGACTGGAGAGTCTTGTACTACTTGGCTATAGTATTTATACTACTAGTACATGCGCACAGACCGTGCAGTGCTTATCTACAGATACTATACTTGTATTACTAGGTCTGAGACTGGGGAACATGAGGCAACATGAGTTGCGTGTTTATTGGAGGATAAGCATACCTGTGCGGACATGTGTTGGATAGGGGGCATGAGGCGCGCATGAGGCGCGTCGCATGTTAATCTAGAGCGCGTCACTGCAAGATCAATATCATGGGAGAAAGTTGGGCTTTGTGGGAAAGTAAGCGAGTGAGCGAACATAGGGGCTATTGGAGTATTCAGTGAATTGTGAGTGAATGAGTGTCTGGAAAAATAAGGAAAAATAGGGGAAAAATAGGGGCGTTTGTAACAAATGCTTTATAGAGTGTTGACAGGGAAGTGAAAATGTTGGAGTGACACCAGTCCTTTTAAAAACTTCCTGGTAGCGGTAGAAGCATTGGGTTGCATCGTTAATACCCCTCAGTGTGGAGTCCATGATGGTATTCCGATGGACGAGATAACAAAATTCTGTAAATGCACGGAAAGTGCATACGATGTCATCTGGAACATAACCTTCTATTGCTGCAATGTAAACCTTATGGGTTCCATTATGAAAAATGAAAGAAAAAAATTGTGAGCAGGGCAGACGAACCTTCATCAGTGCCTTGGACTCATCACCAGTCCACTGTTTGAATCCCCGGCCCTGTGGGAAGCGATGGAGGCCGGTAAAAGGTGCTACAACAGCGATACTGACATGCAATGTTCAGTGATAAATGGCAGAAAGTAGAGTAATTGTAACATGTACCGTCTGTCAATATCATCCATGATGCATTCTGCTTGTCGTGTCGATCCTGATGTTAATAGGAGGAACTTTTCTACCCAATCTACCAAATGATCCTTAAATGATCCCTTAATCAGCTGGTGGAGTATATCCAGGGTGATAAGTTTGTGTATATCAGCACGAGGGAAGTCGTTTGTAAATGGCTAGGAAGAAATGGTAACTGATCACTATCACTGATGATTCGAATAAAGAACACATACAACAAGGTTCCCGACAATACCAAACTCGTACCACATTTGATCCAAAGTGGCATTCTGAAACAGTGTTTCAGTCAACTGCTGGCAATGACTCAGAGTGTCTGGATCAGAATCAAGTGTACTACGTGTTGCGGTACAGCTGCAATGAGTATTGTTAGTGCTAGTGTCCACTGTCCTCTCGGAACTTGAACAGTAGAGTAGACTGACCATGCACACCAGCTGTGGACGATGTAGGCCAGCAGCACCTGCTCCTCATAGTCAGCTATATATGGGCCAAGCCCATATACTTTCTTTTGGAAGTGTCCGTCACTGTAACAAACAATCTCAGGTGTCTTCATTGCTGGTTTTAGGCTTTGAAGGATCACAGACAATGAGTTATGAAACAGCTGACGGTGGAACATCCGAAATTCCTCATTTGAGGAAAATTCCTTCGTTGCTGCATAGATAACATCAAAGAAACATTCACATACTGGCATATAAACTTACTTTTGGGAATGGAGAGAAATCCAATAATAGCTACAGCATCTTGATGCCCTTGTCAAACTGTATTATGGACATTGCCAATTGACATGTAGAGCAGGTAATACTTGTTATTGCCCATTGCGACAGATACGGTAGTCTTGTCGCTGCCAAGGACCACCAGGACAAAAGTTGATCCATGCGTTGTTGGATCTTCAGCTATTTTATCCTACATAATATGTTAGAAGGTATTGATGAATCGAGCATAGCATAAACTCAATATTAGTGTACCACATGGAGCCATGCCCAATCTCCAGACATAAAATCTTGGTATCTTTGTTGGTTGTTATCAATGCAGTATTCCCGGTTGGGCATGTAGTTGAAGGAATCTTTGAAGTCCATGTTTTTAAGCATGTCACAAATGCAAGTGAGAGGGTCACGAAACCAAACATCAAATGTTTGGTCCATCCATGGCGGCTGGTTTGACAATGGTCAATGACCTGAATACTTGATGGAAAGTTTAGACCATTTCGTGCCTGCTAATGGAGTGTTGTCAATAACATTGTATAAGTGTTTTGCACTTGCGAATGGCAGCATCTTGTGCTGGGGATTATTCAGATCTGATTCAAGTAGAGTTGCTGCCCATATATCCATGAGAGCATCAATTTGTCCCACACTCATCTCGGTGCATCAATATAGGAGGTCGGCTGTTTCAAATTGGGTACAATCAGTGTAAGGAGTCCAGTTGTTGTTCGATGCGGTATGGAGCGGAGGCGGTTGTGTGTTGGGTGGAAGGAAATTCCCTTGCGCATCACAAGGCCATCCTAAAGATATCAAAATTTGTCAGTTGTTGTTTGAAAGTGAAATAATGACCTTACTGTTTAAATAAGGGTAAAGCACACAACACAAGGACCCACCCATCCTCAATTCTTCATCCCGTTGCTGATCTAGATCATCCTGACCGTCATTCTCGGCTCGGAATGACCCAAGAGAGGATGTCAGCCGCATTGGAGGGCTTGGGGGCGGAGAGGGTGACGACGTCCTGTATGGTTGACTAATAGTTGGATGGGCTGCCAGACGATGCCTGGTTCGACCACCAAGGGTCTTGAACCAACAATTACACCCCAGGTGTTCGCATGATAATTGCAAAGCAACATTTGCGGCATGCAGACTTGTCCTTGGGGGTGGCATTTTGATACTAAGTCTAAAAACAGCAGAGTGAAGCGGTACACATTGCATTGAGTTATTTGGTTGCACTCACGGCAGCCAGACTTACAAAAATCGCTTGGCTCCAAATTCCGACTTTTCCAGCTTGACACTGTACATCAACATCCCCAGCCTCACTTTAGCTTTCCAACTGTGAATTTTCTGATGCCCCCTCGGCGCACCCGTGAAAAGAATGCAACTACCCACCCCGGGGCCATTGTCCTTGCATCACAGGGTAAACGTCGGACTAAAGGAGAGAAAAAGGCAGACAAGGACTGCGCAGCGGCGGAGCAAGCTGCAGCTGAGAATGCCAAGCAAGAACATGTTATCACTATTGTGAAAATGGTGATGGAACTGCAAGCCAAGGAACAGAACGCTGTCGCACCTGTGAGTCATGCTAATCCATTTACTGTTACAAACACCCCTATTTTTCCCCTATTTTTCCTTATTTTTCCAGACGCTCATTCACTCACAATTCACCGAATACTCCAATAGCCCCTATGTTCGCTCACTCGCTTATTTTCCCACAAAGCCCAACTTTCTCCCACGATATTGATCTTGCAGTGACGCGCTCTAGATTAACATG
>JBBPNA010000429.1:0-22127 GCA_038090555.1 Boletus subcaerulescens | reverse complement strand
CATATGATGAGTAATATGTGATAGTGTACTCGGACCTATTGTCTGAAGGTCTGGACCATTGATGTAATAGGTCTAGAATCTGGGTTATGGAATAGAAGAGCAGAAAGCGAATACCCAGATTTCAACAGCACAATGACCCCTTACCGGGCCCAGCTTCACACTCAATCCCCCGGTGCTCGCACCTCCTGCACTGCGGCAGTGCTGGTCCTTTTCCCTTATTGGTGCCCTGCTGCGCCTTTATCTCTGCAGCCTAAAAACTCCGTTAGCCAAAGACTACAGGGACCAAAGGGTTACTCACCTGCTTGCACGCTGCCTCCTCAGCCTCCGTCCTCCGGCGTGCCTCCACCTCTTCTGCCGCTCGACGCTCCTCTGCCTCACGTCTAAGGCTCTCCTCTTTGCGCGCCTTTGCGCACCTCCAATGCTCCGAGAATTTGGTCTCCGACGTCTTGTCATCGTTGTCTTGGTGCTCTGAGAGACGGGCGTCCGGCCACTGTTTGATGTTCACAATAGAGTTCGACATCAGGAGTTTGTTGGTGTCTGACCAGGATGTACCCTGCTTTTATACACGGATATCAGCGGAGTTCCAATTCTGTTCATTAATCTGTAGGTGGACCACATCATCTGACCTCGGACAAAACACCTCCACACAGACTTTCCACTCAGGGGTTTTCCTGACAGGCCTCGAGGGCTCGGCCTAAGAGGGGGATACTGTCACGACCCAGAAATTACCAAGTCCAACTCCAGTCAACTCTGGAGTACTTTGGGGAATCTTGACCAAGGAGTAACAGACATCTATGGAGTTGCGACTCCGTACTTGTACCTACATTAACCTTTTTCTGTTCTAGTCTACATTTTCACCTCCTGATCGGTACAGCCCATCCTGGCTGTGCTCCGTGCTCCATTATTCATCATTCTGATCCAATGTACATCGCCTTTGCACATTAGTCTCGGGTCTGGACTTCTTCTGGGTTTCGAGTAGTATATAAGTCCCCTGTAATATTCTGTTGTACCTTCAGTATGAAAATTAACTAAGTCACCTCCTCTCAAGTCTGACTTCATTTCCCTCTTTCTCTACCCCAAATACGAGGACATGGGACCTGACAAGGGTGTGACACATAAGTCCTGCACCAACGTCCTCACACCTCCGTACCTCCGCACCCCACACCTCCATACTTCCGTACCTTCACACCTCCGTACTTCTGTACCTCCGTCGACTTCGGTTGAACCTCCATTCCCTTTACCATCTCTCTTGGATCTCACCAGACTTGAACCCAGAGGATCTGGACTTGACAAGTTGCCTTGAACCCTTGAAACCCTTGAACCCTTAAACCCTTGATCAAGTCTGTTCCCACTCTAAAAGTGGAACATCTTCCTTGGACTTCGTGCTACCATTAAGTGCATGCTATCTCTTTGAACCTTCAACTTAGTCTTTCAAGGCTGCACTCGTCCCTACCCGGGCCAAGCATAACAAAAGATCTAAGCTACCTTTCGCGGCTACCATTGCTGTAACTCTGCTCCACCATTGCTCAACGACCTTGACTCCCTGCATCCCTCTGGGGATTACCTCAAAACTGTTCCCCTCAGGAACCCTCTGAACCTTCGTCTGACGATGAACACTCCTTCCTTGACCCAGATCTCACACTTTCTTGCCAACAGAACGACAACGATACCTTAGACCTCTCCCACCAACTCTCTGCCTCCCTTTCCATCCCTCGTGTCCCCACTCCCCCCTCCCCTACACCCATCGCCCTCACCGGACGAATCTTTAATCCCCCTCTTCCACCACCACCTCGTAACCCCATGACCACTAAACCCACTGAACTCCACCTCAGTAACCCCAAACCCTTTGACAGGTCCCCAGAAACAGCCAACCAATGGGTGAACACTGTTCATTTCTACCTCAAGGTAAATGAAGCAGTCTATGACACCAATGACAAACAGATCACCTTTGCTCTCTCCTATATGACGAAAGGATCTGCCTTGGTCTGGGCAAATACTTTCAGACAGCAAGCAGTTACTTCTACCTCCATTAACTTTGGAACCTTCATCGATTTCTGCAAATCGTTCAAGAAGTCCTTCGTACTCAAGGATACTGTTGCCAATGCCATCTCCTGGCTATCCAATACCCACATGAACCCTCATCCCAAAAAAAAAGGAGAATATTTCCCCACCCTCGCCACCTACACTGCTAGCTTCATCAGCAACACCGCTCTAGCCAATATCACTGATGAAAATGTTCTAATCGGATTCTACTCTGTCGGACTCCCTGAACCCCTGATGTACCACATATACTCCATGGACACTCCCCCCACTACAGCCAAGGAGTGGTACTACAAAGCCTCCCACTTCCATACCCAGTTTGAAAGAGCCAGGGAGGTTGCCTGCCTTCACACAGGAGGATCTCAGAACTCCTACTGCTCCTACAATACCCCTGCCCCCACTCCTACCAGAGACCCCAATGCCATGGATGTAGATGCAGTCCGCATTGCCAAGCTCACTCCAGAAGAGCGAAAGCGATGCATTGAAAAGGGGCTCTGCTTCCACTGCCGAAAAAGCGGACACCTTAGCAATGAATGTCCTAACTTTCCCTCCTCTGGTCGAAAGGGAAAGAAAGTCCAGAAAGTCACCGTTGATGACCTCCCTGAGTTAAAAGAGATCGAAGACAACGATGAAGAAGATGAAGTGGCTGTATGAAAGGTTCACTTCTCCTGGGATTTTTGAAAAGGAGAACTCGTTCAATGCAAGTCTCTCCTTCCCTTACATGTGCATCTGTAGTTGTATCATCCTCATCAAAAGCAATGAAACTCCCCATTCAGCTTATTGATCCAGACCACATTACCAAAGTTGTCGACACTCGCACCCTGGTTGACAGTGGTGCCGACATATCATGCATTGACTGGGACTTTGTTCATAAACACAAACTCCCCACCGAGAAACTCTCTGAACCAATTCCCATATGAAACATGGACCAATCCACAAACAAGAGAGGAGCTCAGAAAGTAAAGAATCTCAAGATCCCTACCTTCCCTCTTCCTGACGACGCTCGGCGCATCATGTCCCCACTCCCTTTCGCTATTTACCAGCGGAAGAATTACTACAACAATCCTACCCCCTTCATACACGACTACTATGCCCTATTTGAAGAGCGCATTCAACAGCAATGCCTAGTGTACGCCCCCAGCCTGTTCTTCACCAATTCGGCTGAACAGCATACTCCTGTGCTTCTCCCTCCTCTCGAGGACAATGAAGCTACTGGTATGAAACTAACAGCGCTCGATTACCCCCACCATGAGGAGAAACGGGGGGGTAATGCTCAATAGAAGAGCTAGAGGAGGAGCATGAGCTCTTCCACAGCACCAGCACAAGGGATCCAGGTAAGTGGAACCACTTTGATCCTCCCTTCCATTCAGACGAACTAACTAAACACATTAAAGAATGCAAGACGGTTTACCAGATCATCGAGAAGCCCGTTTGTGGTCCCCCATTCACCAGTCCCCTCACCGTTAAGAAGCCACACTTCTGGGAACCTACCCCCTACTGGCCCACACTTCCCTCACCCGTGTCCTCTATCACTACCAATCAAGACCATGACCTATCAGACGACATCAGTGTATCAAGCTAGTGGAGTGGGTGGAGTTTCGACAGTGACTACCCAGTACCTCCAGAGAAGACCACTCCGATCGACACTGTTACGTTTGGCCTGGGTAGGGACGAACGTAGCCCTTGAGGGTTCAGGGGGAACAAAGGCTTCGGAGTAGGCGTGTCCTTTACGGAGATGTGAGGTTCTTTGGGATGAAGGTACTGTTGCTTAGTCGGGTGTTAAGCAATGGTTCAGGGTCGAGGGTTCAAGGGACAAGGGCTAGTCTAGTGCTAGCAGCAAGACTTAGACTCAGCAAGGAAACTTCAAAGAGATGGATTCCACGAAGTACGAGGTAGTACAAGGGGGATCAAGGGAGATCTAAGCTAAGGTACAACCGAGTTAGAAGTCAGTCTTATATACATGGGGAGAAGTTCAGGGTTGGTTAACATAAGGGCAGGCATAGAACGAGAGAGAACAAGATGGAAGGAAGTCGCTGATGAAGCAAGTGATAAGAGATAAGGGTTACATGTGAGGAATGAGTCAGCGATGAAGAAAAGAAAAGAAAGTCCTAGAGTGCGGTTCGAATGCGCGAGTAAGTGTAGTAGTACAGGTGATGAGTAAAGTGAAGAAGAAAAGAGAAAGTTGTAACATTACCCCCATCTTAGACCTAAGACCACGTCGCAAGGCAATTAGAGCCCCATGCAGGAGTACCCTGGGGAGCCGGTGATGTTAGTGTAACCAGTTTCATCAATAACATTGTCCAGTTCCGGAGACGGGACAGAATGCCTGGGGGAGGCAGACCGTCGGGGAGGAGGGATGGGGAGACCTCGACCCAAGTTGGAGGATCAGTAGGAACGGGAGGAATGAGAGGAGCGGGAAGAACCAGAGGAAGTGGTAGACCCTCGGCGAGGGGAGCAAAAGGAGTAGGGGGCGGGAGTTCCGCAGGCACGGCCGGAGATATGATCTGCCAAGGGCTGATGCCCCATGGGGCGGGTGGCGGAGAGCCGACTAAGGAGAATGGGGCGGCGAGTGGTGATAGGGCAGTTCGCCTGACTGTGTCCTGGGGCCCATTGGCAACAGCCCATGATAGGGCATTGGTATACTGGACAGTTATGGTGAATATGGCCAAGGCGGTGGCATTGGAAGCAAGCATCACGGTATCTCGGGTCGGAGGGGAGAAGAGGGGAGGTGCAGAGGTGACCGTAGCATAGTTGACTCTGATGGTTATGGGTTCTTTCGGCTTCGTTTGTTACAAACACCCCTATTTTTCCCCTATTTTTCCTTATTTTTCCAGATGCTCATTCACTCACAATTCACTGAACACTCCAATAGCCCCTATGTTCGCTCACTCGCTTACTTTCCCACAAAGCCCAACTTTCTCCCACAATATTGATCTTGCAGTGATGCGCTCTAGATTAACATGCGACGCGCCTCATGCCCCCTATCCAACACATGCCCGCACAGGTATGCTTATCCTCCAATAAACATGCAACTCATGTTGCCTCATGTTCCCCAGTCTCAGACCTAGTAATACAAGTATAGTATCTGTAGATAAGCACTGCACGGTCTGTGCACATGTACTAGTAGTATAAATACTATAGCCAAGTAGTACAAGACTCTCCAGTCTTGTTCTCTTGGAGTTTTCCCAGAACATCCTCACTAGTACTCTTGCGACTACAAACACTAGACCCTTAGGTGGGTTCTGGTCGTTTCAGATACTGTAGTAGAGGGTGCTTGCCAGCATTTCTCTTCTTCGTCAGGCAGACCACCAAAAGAGACAAGGTCTGCCACCTGATTGTCAGGTGCAGCGGAATGGTCAGTCTCGTTCATGGCATTCATTACCAATTTTTTGCCACTTCCTTTGAGTAGTTTCACAAACTGTGGCTTGAGCCCACCGACCTGCAGTTTGGTTTTCTTGGCGGGCTGGGAGTGTCCAAGTACCCTGTGTATCCCAGTCAGTACATAGTAGATCAAGTTAGCAGAGTGAATGAGAATTATGTTCAAGCTTACCTGACATCCACATCTTCCCCCTTGTGCTTCAGACCAGCTTGGTGGGTTACATTGGTGTCGATCTTGTTCACCAACTGCTTGCGAGCAGTCTCGATGTCACCACACACAGCCTTTCCTTTTTTAGACTTCCTTGGCACAGCTGTGACATGGTGATTATCAACATCGGATCTGTCTTCAGCTTCAGCCATGTCAGAGTCAACAATAAAAAGTGAGTCACCATCCTTCTCTGTCTCACTCCTGTCTGATTCCACCTGCTTTTCAGCATCTGCAACTTGGGTAATGAGCCAAGGTGTGTTTTCTTTCCATTCTTTATCTTAAACACTCACCTTTGCCAACCATGTGCACCATGTCTCCAGCCTCGACCTCACCATAAGGGGTAGCGGTTACATCAAGCACCATTTCTGTTCATTCAAGCCTTCGTCCTCAAGGGGTAGCAGAGATATTCAAGACTGTCGAGGAGCATTTGGGTTTGCAAACAATCTTTGAGGTGGGTCGTGCAAAAGTAGCCCGGCGTTGATCTGATCTTTCTTGCAGCTCATTCTCCATTGCTGAAACTCAGTGGATGTTCTGCTGCTGCTGTGCTTGGGCTACCATGGCTGCGGCCCTTTGAGCTGCAAGGTTGTTCTGCATGGCTTCACTGCTCCGTCATAGACCAGGCATGTCGGGAATGCCAGGGTGATGATCCTTGTTTGTTGTACAGGTAAGGATATGGTGCTGAGACATTGTGTGATAATGAGTGGGGGATTTTCAAGGTAAGTCGTTTGTCGTTTGTCACCCTGGACTATATTTTAACTGCTCAACTACCACCCTTTCAGTGCCTATGCCGACTGCAATTTTCACTTGCCAATTTGGGTTCACATACATACCGGTTGTGAGGTGAGTTAATCCTCCATTTCATGCTGACTGTTGCTCCATTCCACTCTATACAGTTTTTCATTGGCAGCATTGCCTCAGGCTCGGTTACGGTCCCAATTGAGAGGTGAGCCATAAGGTCTGTTCCTATAGATTATTCTCCCTGACACTGTACAGGTTTTCATTGGCAGGTGGGTTTAGTTCAAGCTCAGGATGCATGGTGAACCATATGGTGCATCCCTCCGTTTACCTCACCCTAGTTAATGCTCCATACCAAGACATACATATCCACATTGTCGGCACCGAAGGTGTGTTGTTCGTTTCCCACCCCCATCATGCAACCTGCCCCATACCATTCATGCTCCTTTACCTGCAGTTTCCCTGGCTGCAGGAAGTCTTGTCACATCCATGGTGGCCTCAAACAACATGGTTGCATCCACTGTGGACATGTTGCACCCATTCCAGCCCCCCAACATCGATTGGATCCCCTTCTCGAAGACCAAATTCCTGGTGGTCTGCCTGATCATGACAACAGTCACAACAATGAACAAAACCATAGACTTGATAATCAATGTTGTAGACAGGTCCAATATCATCCTGTCATCAATGGTAAGTGGCCTACCCTTCATGGTTTTTTACTAGTGGCACTACCTGACATTGGCTAGGTACTCCATGCAATCGTCAAGGGAACAGCCTTGCACCAGATGTACTCCCACCACCTCGGGACCACCCTCCACCACATGACTGGGCACTGTTTGAGTCCTGCCCAGATTTTGAGTTTGCAGACTTTCTATACTGGAAAGCACAACTCTCTGGAGGTAAAATAGATGAACTAACTACCATCTTAGCTGCAATGTATGGGGAGCAGGATCCCCCATTTCGATCACACAGGGAGATGTATCAGAAAATCAACTTGATTGGGCATAGGGATGCTCCATGGCAATCATTCTTGGTCAAGTATGCCAGACCTCTGCCTGATAATCCCCCCGCTTGGATGACTGCCGAGTATGACAAATGGCACTGTGATCCTCTCACAGTACTGGAAAGTCAGATTGGCAATACCGATTTTGCTGGCTCCATTGACTATGCACCCAAGGTACTCACTGACAAGGCGGGACAATGGGAAGTAGGTGATCTTATGTCAGGCCAATGGGCATGGGACCAGTGTGTATGTATTCCATTATTTCACTTCAACTCTTCTGTTCACGCAATGGCCAGGAAACTATTGCACAAGACCCAGATACTCATGGCGCCATGTTCACACCCATCATCTTAGGAAGCGACAAGACCACGGTCTCTGTTGGTACTGGGGATACAGCCTTCTATCCGCTATATGTCTCGCTGGGAAACGTCCACAATAATATCAGGCATGCCCACTGCAATGCTGTCAGCCTTCTCGCTTTCCTGGCCATCCCAAAAAGTGAGTAGCACCTCCAATTCCCTTCATTATACCAAGTCTCATTGTATTAGCTGATGAGGCCCACAAGGATGATGTCGACTTCCATACTTTTCGCTGCCAGCTATTTCATTCTTCCCTTGGCGCTATTCTTCAACCTATCCATCCATTCATGACTCAGCCGCATATCACCTGCTGTGCAGACAACCACTTCCACCGTGTTGTATATGGCTTAGGACCATACATTGCGGATTATCCTGAGCAAGCGCTACTTGCTTGCATCGTGCAAGGCTGGTGTGCAGGGTAAGCTATTATTATCTACTACAGCATATACTAGTACTGATTAATATTGATGTCATGTTCATTCAGATGCATGGCCCAGCACGATAACTTGGATGCTGGCGGAGGGCCGCGCACCCAAGCACATACTGCACAACTACTCCAAACATTGGATGTACAGATACTGTGGGAAGATTACGGTATAGTGGGGAATGTTGAGGTGAGTAAAACTGTACATACAGTGTCGCAATCTGCCAACCCTGTCAATGTAGCCCTTCATGGTTCATTTTCCCCGTGCCGACATTCATGACCTTATCGCGCCCGATCTCCTCCATCAACTAATCAAAGGTAGCTTCAAAGACCACCTGGTGACATGGGTGGGCAAATATCTGGAGGTGATGCATGGTGAGCGCCAAGCAGGCATAATCATCGCCGACATCGATCGAAGGTATGGCATTATGTTATCTTATGACAAAGTTGTATCTGACTGCAGTTGGGAGAGAATGGCTGCAGTCCCTCTCTTTCCCGCACTGCGACGCTTCCCTGAAGGGCACAGGTTCAAACAGTGGACAGGAGACGATTCCAAGGCATTGATGAAGGTGAGTCTTGGGAGTTGTATTTTCGGGACCACTACTTAACATTGTGTTCTTATTCACCATAGGTCTATTTGCCAGCTATCATTGGTTATGTACCTGATCAGATGGTCCATGCCATCAGTGCCTTCCTAGACTTCTGCTATCTGGTTCATCAGGCGATCATCAATGAAGCCATGCTCACTGCAATTGACAATGCAGTGCAAGTTTTCCATCGAGAACGTACAATTTTTCTGACAATGGGTGTATGCGATCATATGTCATTACCTTGCCAGCATTCCATGTGTCATTACTGTGCATTGATCGAAATGTTCAGTGCACCCAATGGTTTATGTTCATCAATTACTGAATTACGACACATCAAGGCTGTGAAGGAGCCATGGTGACGATCCAATCAATATGAAGCCCTGGGCCAAATGCTAGTCACCAACCAGCGCCTTGACAAACTTGCTGCAGCCCAACAAGACTTTATCAAAAGAAGGATGCTTCATAGCCCTCTACTGCCTAATGGGGTCGTCACTACCCAGGTTCATGGAGACCCAGATGAAAGTGATGATGATGGGGATGGTGCTGTGGATATTCCACACACTATGTTTGATGTTCAGCTGGCTCGTTGGCACAGTAAGTGTCAATTATTACTCGTCTCTATAGCAGAGACTAAATAATGTCCAAGTACTGTCACTACCTCGGGATGCTACAGCAATTGGGAATCACTATGGATACATGGATCTAGTCCCCTGCATCCGTTGGTTTTTCTATGACCAGCTCAATCCTGAGGCAGATTTTCCTGGCGACCAGGTTGACCTGCACCTTTGTCCTATACTGTATGGCAGTTTGAAGGTCTATAAGTCAGCAACAGCTGTGTATTATGCACCAAGTGACCAGTCGGATAAAGGTGGTATGCATTGTGATGTAATCCATTGCACATCATCATGGCACAGAGGCCCTGCACGACAAGACTGTGTGTTCATTGAGAATGGTGGGGGTGAGGGTGAGGGTTTGCGGGGACTGTTGGTTGCTCAAGTGCTGCTTTTCTTTTCCTTTCGTCACATGTGGAAGACTTATGAGGCAGCACTTGTAGACTGGTTTTTATCAGTCACAGAGCAGCCTGATGATTTGACAGGAATGTGGATAGTGGCACCCGAGGAGGACCATCAAGGTGAACATATTCATGTGGTTATCTCACTGGATGCCATCCTTCATCTGGCACATTTGATTCCTAATTATGGAGCTGATGTGGTACCTATTAACTTTCACTTTGCAAACTCTCTTGATGCATTCCAGGCATATTATGTTAACAAGTATATAGATCATCATTCACATACTATTGCCTTTTGATTGTAGTGTTGGTGTAAGCTCACCTGGCAGACTCTATTCTACTTCAAAGACTGTCATGAACTTGGGCAAGTAGTTGTACTTTGTTATACTACAGAAAAGTAGTAGAAGTGCTGAAAAGTATGAGAAGTGCCAGCAGACAGTCCCAGAAAATGTACATTTTGCTGATGTCAAAGCTTGTCTTTAGCCATGCTGGGTCTGTCGGCAAAGTAGCTCGGAATTGATGACAAGTCTGGAGCAAAGGTGTTTGTTCATGTTGCTCATGAGTGAGCGATAGTCATCCCGACTCGATACTGGATCTTGCTAGCTCAGAGAAGACAAAGAAGAGAGTCAAAAGCAATGCAAACTTGACACCTTGGGGGTTTCCCCAAAGTCTGTGCTCAAGGTAAGCATCTGTAAGCCTAGACTTACTACATCACCATATTCCAATCATTTCCAATGTATGATCTACGTCATAGATGGTCCTTCCCTCTCTTGCATCATCGCTCCTCTGGACATATATATAGTGGACATGTTTCTCTTATATATGCTATCTTCTTTTTCCCTTCTTTCTCCTGCAATCAATATGCTCATCCACGTTCTCCTTGTGTGAGCATCCCACCAGTGTTTCTGCCTTCTAGGTGGTTTCCACTTTTTTTTGAACGTACCAGAGCATACTTTCTTTCCATTCAACGCTGTTGCCTTCATGACATTGACGCTGCCATCGACACCGTGCCCATCACATGAAGCTGCTCGCGGCTTGCTGCACCATCTGCCGCCAATGACAACATCAACACCGACTCAGACAACACCGCCACATCAACCAACGACCCTATCACCACTGTCTTCTCAGAGACCTCAAATGCTGTCACCATCACCATCGCTGTCGCCATCGACTCCCCTGTATCAAGCACTGCCTCTGGTCACACATCACCACCAAACAGTTTCACAACAAATAACTCGTTTCCAGTTGCTGCCAATAAGTCCACATCAGACAATTCACTATTTGACATTTCCGGCCTTCTAGACATGTCTTCCTCCTCCGATTCCTCTCTCGAGTTCAGCCCAGTCACCAACTTGTGATGTATGACAATGGTGACTGGAGAGTATCAACAAAGCTCACCGATGAAACCTCCGACACTCACTGCTTGCAATGTGACTCCCGAACAACTCCACAAGTGGGAGATGGGATGTTTACAGTACTTTTTCCACAAGAGTGTTGCTGTAGGAGACCAGGTCCAATGCATCGCCTGGGGACTTCTCAATCCTCAAATTCAACAATGGTATGCTATTGACACTGTCTGGCTTAACCACCTCGACTTCACGACCTTCATGGAAGACATTCGGACCTACTGGCTACCATCAGACTGGGCAGCTGATCTACAACTCAAAATGCTTTTGTCCTGCCAAGGTTCCCGACCCTTCCACGAATGGATCATCAATGTCCAGACCCAGAACTCTTTACTCGTCCACGACAAGGTGCACATGTCCAATCAAAACCTCATCTATCACTTCGAAGCGAACATGAACAAGGATCTCGCGATTGAATACTGTGCATCGAGCGCAAAATGTTGAAAGGATGCATACTTACAGTTACATGACCTTATATTAAGTAAGCATTACAAGGCGTATATAAGACTTGACTGAGTCTGAATATAAAAAACATCTCTCTTGACCAGCAACCGCTATCATCTCTGAGAACCCCAACCCCTCCAAGGTAAGTATCCCTAGAGTAGATTCCATAGTAGCCCATGCGGCAATGCCGGCTACTAGCTATTGCAACAGGTTATGAGCCCCGCAGCTCTGACAATGTGGTTTACTGCTTGTCATCTGCTCATGGGTGAAACCCTTGGACATAGGCCGTTCTGTGCAGAAACACTGAACACTCTTTGATGCGGCAATGCTCAAGAGCAGCAGCCATCAGACTCTGGATGTAGGGGGTCGCTATGACCCTACACTCTAGAAGCTCTGACGTTGTCCAGTGATACAAATGTTTTTTCTTGCTCCCTTTATTGGTTCAAACTGACACGTCATCTTCCAAGACACTACATATCACAATGCCTATCCCTCCACGTCTCACCATCCTCGAATCTTTCGATGACCCAACCATCAACTGGGCTGATGCCCCCAGTCCCTCATGGGAAGAAGGACACCCCTACGGCAACTGGACAGGACCTTATGGTCCTACATGGAAAGACCTCCCAGGCTTTGATTTCGACCTCCCACAATGGGACATGGAATATCAGGACAATGAAGAAATCTACCAAGAATACTACTCCATCCATGACTGGCTTGAGGACATTATGCTCCTGCCAGATGTCCCAGAGGACATATCTCCGCCAGTCACCACTGGCCTCCATCACCAGCGCATCCACTCTGCTTTCACAGAGGATGGCCCCTTTGGCACTCCTGCCTCCATCACCCTCCTTGAATGTATTGAGGAGACCCCTCCCACTGAATCCCCTCAAAAGGATGAAAGCAACATAGAGGAGGATGAGATGAGCACAAGTGATATGGACGTTGATGAGTTCATGGAGAGACTCCTTAATGAAGCACCCCAGTGGCAAGTCCCTCTCTTCCTTTGTCTGTCTCTAGCAGGCACTGACACATGGTTTTTATCGCCTCAGATAGTATATAATTTGTATGCGCCTGTAGTAGATGTAGACAATGCAACTACTGCTCCTCCCTTCTCCATGTGTGACCACTGTAAAAAGCAAACAACAACTAAGAGTAAAGGAAAGGAAAGAGAACATGACGATGCCCTACCCCATGATATGTGGCTCCTCGATTCGGGAGCATCATCACATTACACCAATGATCTAAACAATCTGGTTGAGTACACACCCTTTCTCCTACCAACCTACTCCCAGATGGCAAATGGTTGTGCGTCAATAAAAAGAAAAGGAACAGCGATTATTTGCTACCAAGGTAGACTTGTGTGGTTATCGCCGGTCATTTACATGCCATTGTGCACCATAAAGCTCATATCTGTGGGTACCTTGTTAACCGACACCTGCATGACACTCCAGACCTCACCCGGACATATCAATATATTTGATAAATGCACTAAGCAACTGGTACTAAGTTTCCACTCCCATGGTGACACAATGTACTGGATGCGTGCCCCCACTGTTTGTCCTCAAGCCGACTTATTGTTGATGACCTCTGTGGACTATGAACTCCTCCACCACCACTTAGGCCACCCCTTGCGTGATGTGCTCTGTGCTGCAAAGAAGCACATTAAGGACTTTCCGGATGTCAATATTCCATCCACCATTCCTATATGCTCTGGTTGCAAGCTTGGTAAACAATCAAACTGTACTTTTCCTCATAGCGAGAAGCGTGCAAGCGCTCCTTTTGAGTTAATTCATTCTGACCTCAAATTGTTTGAAATTGAATCGTACCACAAGTACAAGTACACAGTCGTCTTTTATGATGACTATACCTCCATGGCTTGGCTGGTCCTGATTAAAACTAAGGATCAAACGCTCAAAGTGACCAAGCAATTCCATGCCTATGTGCGTACTCAGTTCAACGCCATAATAAAACACTGGTGCTCTGATGCAGGGGGAGAATACACCTTCAAAGCTTTCACTGAGTATATGCGCAATAATGGCATCCATATACAACAATCCGCCCCCTATGCTCACCAGCAGAACGGACACGTGGAACGCCTAATCTGTACTATTATGGATAAAGCACAACCCATGCGACTGCAGGCTTGCCTGCCCAATTCCTATTGGGAGTTTGCAGTACTACATGTACTTCATGTGTATAATCACACCCCATCTCATTGGCTCCAATGGAAAATGCCATCTGAGATGCTCACTGGTGAAAAGCCTACCTTCTCACACCTTCGGGTTTTTGGCTGTGGCACATATGTCCACTTACCAGTTGAGACTCACAAAGGCAAATTGCAGCCTAGATTGCAACTGATGATCTACCTGGGCGTTTCCACCAGTAGTGATTCAAACTACCTCTTCATGCGCCCTAACAACGCACTACACACATCGGCTCATGCCATATTTGATGAGCACCTCTTCCCAAGGTGTTCAAAGGCTCAGCCACACCAGCCCGTTAACCACCCACCGCGCTCTCACTCTCACAATGACAGATCCTTGGATTCTGATTCTGAACCATCGGACCAGGAGTCAGATGCGGAAATCGCTCCTCCTACTGACCATTGTCGCCCACCTCCAGCACCACCTCCTAGAGTACCCACACCGCTGCCAGCTCTGCCAGCACCTCCGGTTACCCCTCCTCATCGTCCACCTCCACCTCCACCTGCTTGACCAGCACGCCCACAACGAGAGTGCCGCACTCCCATCCATCCCAGAAATATGTATGGGGAATGCCGCGAACCACTAAAGCAGCTTCGAGACATTGAATGCATCTCTGACTGGCGCAGACTCATTGGAGAAGCACCAGCTGGACCTTCGGATTCACCCGTTGTCCCTGGTGGAATGCCTCCATCCCCAACTCTGTCGGAAGAAGATGTAGAGCGCATCACCAGGGAAGGGGGAGATGCATTGGTTTCATACCTCTGCAGCTGTGCCTTTTTGCTGGAAAAAGAACAGTCCAATGTGAATTACCATGAATGGACATACCACAACATCCTCAAGTTACCACAAGAGGAACAAACCCTTTGGCATAAAGCCTGCCATAATGAGTTACAAATACTCAAGGACCGCAAGGTCTACGAAATCATGGATAGACCCGCAAATAGGAAGGTTATTAAAAACTGATGGGTCTTTGATGTAAAATCAGATGGTAGAAAGAAAGCCCGGCTCGTTGCCAAAGGCTTCTCCTAAGTGAAAGGGATTGATTTTGATCAAATATTCTCCCCCATCATATGCTTTGAGACAGTGCGGTGCATGCTCGCCCTCGCAGCAACAGAGAACTGGTACATCATAGGTCTCAACATCTGATCCGCCTATTTATACGGCAAACTGGACAAGGAATTATACATGGACTTCCCTGAAGGCTTTATGCCCCCTCATCTCAAAGGGAAGGTCTTGCGACTACTCTGCGCCCTATACAGCCTTAAGCAAGCCGGACTAGCTTGGTGGCGCGAACTCGACAAATCCATGAAAGAACTGGGCTTCATGCATCTTAAAACAGATGCTGGCCTATTCATCTATCGCAAAGGCAAAGAGCTTGTCCTAGCGATTATCTACGTAGACAGTGCCATCTTCTGCGGCCCCAACAAACCTTTCGTAGACAAGGTTAAGGCTGCATTCATGAAGAAATGGGACTGTCGCGACTTAGGAGAAACACACGAATTCCTAAGAATGAACATATGTTGAGATGGTCAAATGATTAAGATAGACCAGCAAGAATACCTCGACAAAGTCATAGAGCGATGTGGCATGATTAACGCCAAAATCGCCAACACCCCCCTCCCTCAGGGCTACTACCCAGAGAAGAATGATCTCCCCGTCCAACCGGAACTTTGGATGTGATTCCAACAGGTCATCAGATCATTGCTGTATCTTATGATCAGCACAAGACCTGACATCTCATATGCGGTTACCCAACTTGCCCGCATGTCTGCAAACCCATCAGAAGAGCATCTGAACAAGGCTCTATACATCTGCTGGTACCTTCTCAGTACCCGAGACTACTCTCTTGTATACAGCAGCAAGACCAGTAAAGGCATCATTGCCTGCACTGACTCTGATTGGGGACAAGACAAAGTCACATCTCACTCGCAAACAGGTTTCTACCTGAAATTCGTGGATGGTGTGGAACTCACACTTACAAAAGACCACAGCTCTGTCTTCTACGGAAGCTGAGTACATGGCCTTGAGCAACTGTATGCACCAGGCTATTTGGATTCATCAAATGATGGAAGAACTCGGCTATCGCCTTGGTCCCATCCCCGTTTGTGGTGACAATCAAGGGTCGCTCTTTATTGTGCAGAACCCAGTTACCGAAAAATGTTCCAAACACATCCAGATCCATTACCACTTCGTACGTGATGCTGTGATGCTGTGGAAGCAGGTTGAGCTACTCTTTATCCCAGGGACCGACAATCCCACGGATATGTTCACTAAGAACCTTGGACATGTCAAGTTCAAGGAGTTTCACTCCCAGCTCGGTTTGGAATTCAACTTGCTGTTGTAAGACTGTGTGGACGTTTCTAATTTACTTTATATTCCTCACTATGATATCTACGTATCTACCATATACTAGACAAGGGGGAGTGTTGAAAGGACGCATACTTACAGTCACATGACCTTATATTAAGTAAGCATTACAAAGTGTATATAAGACTCGACTGAGTCTAAATAACACCTATCTCTCTTGACCAGCAACTGCTATCATCTCTGAGAACTCCAACCTATCCAAGGTAAGTATCCCTAGAGTAGATTCCTTAGTAGCCTGTGCGGCAATGCTGGCTACTAGCTATTGCAACAAAGTGGACCTTTGAGGAGGAGGGATAGGAAGGTCTCGTCTGTTACGACTGGTCCTACTGTAGCGGCGACGGCCGGTAGAACCAAGAAGTGGAACCTTAGCCAGCAGGTGAACTACGCGTTCAAGGGTCGGAGATAGAGGTCATGATTCCTCGAGGGTCAAAGGGACACGTAGTTGGGAAGTCGATCAAGGTTGCTGGCCTGCTAGGGTGAACGACAAGAAAAGGTATGGGAGTACATTGGTGTCCACCCGAAGGTGAACCAAGACAAGGTACAAAGTGGCTAGGTACCTATGTATCCTATGTACATACAGAGAGTTCAAGGTTATAGGATACGGGGAATGGTATCAGTAACCGGCTCAGGGGGGCGGAGGGGGCTAAGTAAGTATCGTATAGCGAGAAGGGTAAGTAAGAGCCCATACGATGATAGATAAAGACAAAGGGTAAAGGCATAGCCTGCAAAGGACGGATGCTGCAGACAGCAGTGGAAGACAAGGCTCGCAGGGGAAGGTTGGTCTGCGGAGGACAAGGGAGGATACGAAAAGACAGTGAGGATCAGAGTGATCAAGCGAGGAGCGAAGACAAGGATAAGACTACACCAGCATGTGTCGTTCAAGGATGGGGCGGTTGCTGAGTTATTTCCAGGACAGGGGAGAGTGCCGGGCTCGCGGAGTGGTCATTTCAGGGATGACATCCCGACTCATAGACGACGAGGAGGGATCAAGGGGACGACATGCGGTGAGCGAGTTCGAGGACAAGAGTTCGAGTACAAGTCCTGCCGAGGCGGGCAGACTCGTAGGGGGATGTCCTCCTAAGGCGGTGAAGCCCTAGTTAGATCAAGAGGAAGGGGATGTCCACCCTCAGAGGCGTTAGCTTGAAGGTAGACCAAGATGGGGTACAAGGTACATAGGCGAGAGTTTATATACTGTGCATGGCTGCGCACGGACCAAGACAAGAAAGGAAACTAAGACAGAGACAAGGAGATATGAGGAAGTCCAAGGAGATCTAAGGAACCAAGATAGTGGTACAGAGTCCGAGAGAAGACGAGGACACGGGGATCAAAGAGGAGAGACGACGAGGATCCAAAGTAATGGTACAAGGTCCGAGATAAGAGAACATAAGGCAAGAAGTCGAAGGAACCCAAGATATGGGTACAAGGTCCGAGACATGAGGCAAGGAAGACGAAGAGACGGAGATTAAAGAAGAGAAGACGAAGGAACCCGAGATATGGGTACAAGGTCCGAGACGAGACAAAGAAGACAGAGACGAAGATCAAAGAGAAGAGAATGCAAAGACAAGGCAAAGACAAGGGAAAGGCGACGTACAAGTCCATAGGGAGTCTAAGAGATCTATGAGGACACGGCCAGGGCGGAGACGGGGACGAGGACAAGGATGAGAGAACGAGGGGACGAGGAGACGAGGGCGAGGGCTTCTAGTGACGGGGCGGTCAGAGGAAGGCTAGAGAAAAGAAAAGAATGGCGCAACTGGGTGTTGCCGAGGTGAGTTGTAACATCGTCCTGAGTTGGAGGATTGGGAAGAACAGGAAGAGCTGGAGGACATGTTTGAACCACATCGGGGAGTACGAAACAAGTCAGGTGTGGGTGTTCCATAGGAACAACCAGAGATGCAGGCAGCCAAGGGTTGATGTCCCAGGGGATGAGTGGTGGAAAGCTGACTGAGGAGAATGGGGCAGCAAGTGGTGATGGGACAGTTTGCTTGACTATGTCCTGGGGCCCATTGGTGACAGCCCATGACAGGGCATTGATATACTGGACAATTATGGCAGATGTGTCCAAGGTGATGGCATTGAAAGCATGCATCATGGTATCTCGGGTCACAAGGAAGAAGGGGGTTGGTGTGGAGATGGCCATAGTGCAACTGACTCTGGTGGGTGTGGGTTCTCTCAGCTTCGTTCATGGCGTGGAGTTCCTCAGAAGACAAGGCAGATGAGGAGGCGGATGGGTTGGATGGGGAGCATACCGAATGATAAGACGAAGATGAGGAGCTTTCATGTTGTAAAAGATAAGTTCCAGAGTTAGTGATTCTGGAGGCGGCGAGCTCGACAGCATATCTGTCAATGTCTTGGAGGAATTCTCCAAACTCCATCTGGTATATGACCTGGTGGAGTTCCCGCAAGATGTTCTGTTGGGTTGAAGATACCCAATTGTGATCCATGTGGTCTGTGGAGAAGGTGGTGATCTCATTGGTGACGAGGGAGAGGCGTTGACTCTGATGGAATGTCTTCTACAAGGCCAGGAATGTGGAGTTCATGTCCAGGTGGGAGTCAATAGGGATAGCCATACTAGTGTCGCAAATGTAGTGAGCGACATTGTTTGCATAGCAAGGGGAAGGGGTTCCCTCTCTGACGGCATTGGCATAGATGGGAATATTGACAGCGAGAACAGTCTAGGGCTGGATACAGGGGGGGGAGCAAAATGAACAGAAGGAGAGGTAATGGGAGACTGGGGAATAGGATGGGTGATTGGTATAGACATAGACACAGTTTTGTTGGGAGTGATGTGGAAAGTAACATTACAAGTGGGGGGTTCGATGGCATCGATGGGGTTAGAGCCCCATCCAGGATCTGCAAGTGTGGAAGAGGGAGAAGGTGGGGTCAAAGTGGTGACAGAAGATTCAGAAGTGAGAGAGGTCCGTTGGGAGGACATGGTGTTTGTGTTACGACTGGTCCTACTGTAGCGGCGACGGCCGGTAGAACCAAGAAGTGGAACCTTAGCCAGCAGGTTTAGCCACGCGTTCGAGGAGCGAGAGTAGAGGGCATGATTCCTCAGGGGTCGAAGGGACACGTAGTTACAAAGGAGAATCAGGGTTGCTGGCCTGCTAGGGTGAACGACAAGAGAAGGTAATGGAGAAGGTTCATTGGTGTCCACCCGAAGGTAGACCAAGATGGGGTACAAGGTACATAGGCGAGAGTTTATATACTGTGCGTGGCTGCGCACGGACCAAGACAAGAAAGGAAACTAAGACAGAGACAAGGAGATATGAGGAAGTCCAAGGAGATCTAAGGAACCAAGATAGTGGTACAAGGTGCGAGAGAAGAAGAAGACACGGGGATCAGAGAGAAGAGAAGACGAGGAACCAAAGTAATGGTACAGGGTCCAAGATAAGAGAACATGAGGCAAGAAGACGAAGGAACCCGAGATATGGGTACAAGGTCCGAGACATGAGGACAAAGAAGACAGAGGTGGGGATCAAAGAGAAGAGAAGACAGAGAAGACGAAGGAAACCCGAGATATGGGTACAAGGTCCGAGACAAGGCGAGAGACGAAGAAGCAAGACAAGGGCGAGGGAAAGACGACGTACAAGTCCATAAGGAGTCTAAGGAGATCTATGGGAGTGAGGCAAAGGCGAGGGGGTGAGGACGAGGGGACGAGGAAGAGGAGACGAGGACGAGGGATCGAGGATGATGGAACGAGGACGATGTGATGATGGCGAGGGGACGAGAGTTCCAGGGACGGTATGGTCCAAGGAGGTCTAGGTTCTAAGAAAAGAAAAGAATGGCGCAACCGGGTGTTGCCAAGGTGAGTTGTAACAGTTTGTAGAGAGAGGTGCTATGGAGGAGAAAAGACAGAGGGGTGAAGGTTTTTATTATCTGAGAGGGCGGTCTTTGCATTTTTCAGATTCTGTTCTGGGGTCCAAGAGTCTTCTTCCACAGAGTAGCCCTTCCATTAGATAAGGAACATGCAGTGAGAAGGGGGGCTGCGATGGTGTAGGATATTCTCAATTTCATATTCTTCTTCCCCTTGGATAAGGTCAGGTGGTGGGAAAGGAAAGTTCGGGCTGTGTACACTGTTTTCATGATAAGGTGATAAGAGAGAAGCATGGAAGACAGGGTGAATTCTCCATATTTTCAGAAGGCAGAGTTGGTAAGTGAGGGGAGATAAGACCTTTGTAATGACAAAGGGTCCTTCTCACTTCAGATCAAACTTTGGAGTGGGAGAGTGGCATTTCAGGTTCCTTGCTTCTAGCCATACTTTGTCTCCCTTGGAGAATGGGATAAATCCTCTGTTTCCTCGGGCTGCCATTACCTGGCAAGCAAGCTCATGGGTGGCAAGTGCTTCGTTTCTTGTGGCAGTGAGTTCTTTGAGGTGGGATTCTACAGCGGGGATATGGGAGTCAGATATAATGGTGGGAAGGGCACGAGGTTTATATCCCATCATGAGATAAAACAGAGATTGGTTGGTTACCAAGTGAACACAGTGATTATGAGCGAATTCAGTGTGGGTCATGTGTTCAGACCATGAGGCAGGGTTATTTCCGCAATAGATGTGCAGATAAGTTTCAACTTCCTGATTTATGCATTCAGTTTCGCCGTCCATTTAAGGATGATAGGTGGTGGAGAGGGCGAGATCATAGTTCAGGAGTTTTCCAAGTTCCTTTGCAAAGGCAGAAGCAAATTGGGGGCCTCAGTCAGAGATAACTTTATCATATAGCCCAAAGCATTTATCAACTTTGTGGAAAAAGAGTGTGGCAATGCCTTGGGCGGAGAGAGTTTTCTTCTTCATGGGACAAAGAATTACCCCCTTAGTAAGGCCATGGTCGACCATGACCAAAAGGGAATCGAAGCCAGCAGAAGGGAGAAGGTTGGTGATAAGGTCACAGGAGATCTGTTGGAATGGGCAAGAGGCCAAGGAACAGATTGGAGAGGTAGAGGGGACAGTGGGATGGGTGTTTGCTTTGGCTTGTTGGCAGGAGAAGCATCCTTCTACATATTTGCAGATGAACTGTGCAAGACCAGGCCACCAAAACTCAGTGGTGACGAGTTGCCGGGTTTTGAGATAGCCAGGGGGACCAGTGGAAGTGTGATCGTGGCAGCAGATACAATAGAGCAGCAAAGGGATTCATCAGGGGGAATGTAGGCACATCCTTGGTAGGTAAGGACACCTTTATCAAAGGCCCAGTCAGATAGTTGAGAATGGAATGCGGGGGGTACAGATCCATCAAGTGCTTGTAGAGCATTCAGAATGAGGGGATCATCCTTGGAGGAGGATGAGACCTTCCAATGCAAAGCTGAGTCGATAACCTGGACAAAAAGGGAGTTGGGAGGAGTACAGTTCCTGTGTTATCTAGGGTGTCAGGATGGAGGTCAGGGCGACAAGATAGGGCATCAGGACCAGTGAGAAGGCAGTCCAGGACATGGATCATTTTTAGGTCAAAGTCTGTGAGATCCAGAAGCCAACATGCTTGACGTCGGTTGAGGTTCTGGGCCTGACGGAAGTATGTGAGATGTGTGTGATCAGTGAAAACTTGGACAGGAAAGGGGGAGCCATGGAGGTAATGATGCCATGCTTTGAGAGCACAGATGATAGCTAGGAGTTCACAGTCATAGATATCATAGTTTCATTCTGCAGGGGAGAACAAAGTGGAGAGATAGGAACAGGGGTGCCAGTCACCATTGACATCAGTCTGTAAAAGAATAGCTCCCAAAGCATATTTCAAAGTGTCGGTAGCAATTGCGAAGGGAGCTGAAACGACCAGAACCCACCTAAGGGTCTAGTGTTTGTAGTCGCAAGAGTACTAGTGAGGATGTTCTGGGAAAACTCCAAGAGAACAAGACTGGAGAGTCTTGTGCTACTTGGCTATAGTATTTATACTACTAGTACATGCGCACAGACCGTGCAGTGCTTATCTACAGATACTATACTTGTATTACTAGGTCTGAGACTGGGG